>RJWJ010032774.1:0-18312 GCA_004363605.1 Indri indri
CTGCATTCCAAATATTTTATTGTGTATAATTTTTATTATATTTGTTTGTTTCTTGTTTCCATTATGCTTTGATTCATCAGTTATTTAGAACTGTGTTTTTAAAACTTCAAAACATTTGTTTTTAACTATTAGTGATACTTTTCGGTATTGATTTCTAACTTAATTGTGGTCAGAAAATATGTTCTATGTATCATCAATAATTAAAATTGGTTGACATTTGCTCTGGAGCAGAAAATAATCAATTTTAGCAAATGTGGTACATGTGTTTGAGAAGAATGTATTTTCTTTAATAATTTTCTGTAGAGTTTTACATGTGTCCCTTGCATCAATCTTATTAATTGCATTATTCCTCATGAATTTTGTGTCTACTTAAAATGTCAGTAATTAGAAGTGGTATATTGAAAGATACCACTATAATGGGGGATTTGTTAATATCTCCTTGTATTTTGATCTAAAAAATATTCTAATTGTGTGTACAACTTTATATTTATTTCTAACAATATAAATTTGTAAGTTTATATTGTTAGATTATTTCTAGCAATATAAATTTTTAAGTTTATATTGTTAGAGATACATTGTGTAATCGAAATTAAACTTTTATCTTTACACAGTTGCCATTATCACTAATAATGAGGTTTGCCTTAAAATCTATTCTCTATGTCATAATATAACCCAAAGTGATCTTTTCATTGTTGCTGCTGTTAATATTTGCTCAATGTATCTTTTCCCATCCTTTTAATTTTTTCAAACATCTTTTCTGATGTGTAATTGACATTCAATAAACTGAACCTATATAAAGTATAAAATTTGATTGGTTTGATGTATGTATACTCCATGAAATTATCCATACAATCAGTATGATAAACTTACCCATTGTGCCCAAAAGTTCCCTAATGCCTTTTCCAATTTTTTCTTTCAATCATCATATCCTATAATTTTTAGGTTCTCTCATTTACACATGTAGCCACATTTTGTATGTCTAATGTATGCTGTGTTTGTCTATCTATTCTAATGTATTTATTTTTCTTTTAGTAGAGTGAGGTCATTGTCTTTCTTCTTAAGGTACTTCTTGAAGGACATTTTCTTTAAAAAAGTATGTTGGTAGAAACCCCTCTCAGTTTCTATTTATGTGAAATTGGATTTATTTTGCTCTCACTCTTGAAAGGCAGGTTTATAAGACACACAATTCTAGGTTGGCAGTATTTTTGCCTGATTATTTTGAAGGTGACACTTTTCTATTATTGCAGTTGGAATGGTTTCTGTTTTAATTGTCCTTTCTTTGTCCTTCGTTCTCTTTATTCTTTCTTTTCGCAGTTCTTATTGGACACAGGCCTTACTACTTGATTTTGTGTCTCTTAAGCTCTCTCATAAATCACTAGGTCTGTCTTTTGGTCAACAATTCTCCCTTCAATATGTGTCTAATCTGCTACTTGGCCCCACATTAATTTGTTTTTTCTTTTCAAAGATTATAATATCTAAAAGTTCTATTTTGTTGTTTTCCAAATCTGCTTGGACAATTTTAACACATTTTTGGTCTTTTCTCACTATCATATTCTATTCCCTTTAAAATTTCATAAT
Organism: Indri indri; assembly: GCA_004363605.1. Classification (NCBI taxonomy): domain Eukaryota; kingdom Metazoa; phylum Chordata; class Mammalia; order Primates; family Indriidae; genus Indri; species Indri indri. Next base: position 1,579 of record RJWJ010032774.1, read on the forward strand.
TATTTTATATGTAGTATCTCAATAACTTATAATTCAATAACTGAAGTTTTTGTTTTGATGACTTATAGTCATGAAAACTTGTTTCACCATAAGTTAGCTGGACTTAGAATTTTTAGATTCTAAATTGAGAATGCTTTCTTCCAGTGAGTGTTTCTGTTTGCCTTTGCCTTGAGCCAGGGGGTGCTACTAATCTGGTACCGCTTAGCCTCCTTTAATTACTCGGTTTCATATGGTAGTTTCAGGTCCAGTTTTCCCAGAATGTTGCAGCCTGAGATTCATTCTGTTAACTGCAGAGCTGGTATTATCATTTGATCCCCATTTTCTCCTGGGTAAAGCCAGTATTTACATTTGCTTACAGCCAAAGTTTGGTGTTGACTCAGAGTTCCTTTTGCTTTTTTGTCCTTGGAGAGGTCATGGAGTACCTTCAGAGTGTCACTAATGCTCTTTAAAATTGATAACATACTCTATTGGATTGTTTTGAGTTTTACTATTTAACCATTGCCTATGGTTTGAAAGTTTTAATTATATTTTGTTGTTAGTAGTTATAAAATTTGTAATATGTACTTTAAGTCTGAAGTTATTATCTGTACCTTTCTCTTGGAAATATGTTTGGAAACTGAAGAGCTTTCATAATTATAGTCTCCAATTACCTGTTATTGTTGACTAGTGTATCAGCTAATTTTGATCAATAAGCTGCCACAAACTGTAGTGCCTTAAAACAGCAATATTCTATTATTATTTATGAACCTGTGGATCAATAAGGTACTCTGCTTATCTGGGCCGTGTTAGGTTGGTAATGGCCAAACTCACTCACCTATCTGTGCTATGTCACATATTAACCGCACAATTCAGCTGAAGGCTGACCGGTCTTGGTCAACCTCAGTCACATTCTGGCAGTTGGCTCAATGTTGGCTGGGGTGGGGAATTAATTGCTCCATGTACCTTTCAAAATTCAGCAGGCGAGGCTGTGCTTGTTCACATGGTGGCAGCAGGGTACCATGGGAACAAATGAAAGCATTCATGGCCTTTTGGGGCCTAGATTTGGAACTGGAACAATATCACATCCATCACATTCCATAGGTCAAGCAAGTCACAAAACAAGCCTAGACTCAAGGGGTGGGGAAAGGGATTCCAGACAAAGGTAAAAAGTAGCAACTATTTTTTGCAATCACACTATTCTAGTTCCACCTTGTCTTTGGGCCCCATCTCAACTGTCATTCCCAATTTTTTATTAGGCAGAATGTTTCTATAAGGTAGAACTTTCTTTCATCAACTATTCAGTTGCCTTGAAGTGTAGTTGGCATAGGAAAGGCAATTTAAATGCTTGATTCTTTTATTTGCCGTTTCTCTACATGATTGGTTTATTCCCTAGCATCCTCCAAAATGGACAAATAAGGTCTTTGTTTTTCTCTTGTGTCATGTTTTGAGAAATTATTTTTATTGATGCCCCAGTTTTTTCCTGTTTGGCTATCAGAAGGCTAGTCAAATGAGTTCTTCAGTGAGTTCTCTTTCTCTCTTTTTTTTCCATGACTCTCGTAGTCTTTCATACCTTCTTGATTTCTGGTTTGACAAAAATTTTCAGGCTCATCGTCTAATTTCTCTTCCCGGTTCTGAAATCAGCTAATTCTCTAAGGAGCTCTGTTTTCTTTATTTAGAAATCATAATCTGAGTGCTAAGTATTCATTACTATTGATTTATTCATTGTTTCTGAGCTTTTTCCTTGGACAAAGATGGGAATTATGTATCTGTGACATAAAATACATCACATTTTTATATTAATAATACAAATTCAAATTCAGGAATATTCATATTTTTTATATGAACTCAGTTATCTTACATCTATACTTCCTTTTTTCACATTAAAAATACTGGCTCTGAAAGGATTACTTATTCCCTTCATCTTTCAATTTACATATACAGTCTTAGAATAACAATACCAACACTGCCACCAACAAAGGAGTTTTATTTTTTTTCAGTTCTTTTGGTTCTTAAATTATTAAATATGTACTTCTAGAGGTACAGACAACTTAATGTGATTTAAAGCCACCTAGAAAAGTTATTTTATATATAGTTATGCCATCAGCAGGATACATATTTAAGATCAATTATTTTATTTTAATTTCTCCTTTTAGGAATTGCTTTGTTACATATTTAACTTGTTCTCCAGATTGGTTCTCCAAATTATGTCATGACTACCTACTGGGGATTTTACGTATTTCCCATTTTCCGGGTGACCACACATCCTGGCACCTTTCCTCGGTTTGCTCCTGTGCAGATGCTTATTCCACATCTTGCAGTTATTAGTGGTTTGTTCCCATGGTTTTTGATTTTCAGATTTGAGGGGTACATTGTTACATAATTTTGCTGTACATGATGTCTGTGGGTTTTTGATTTCACTATCCTATTTTCTCTTTTTCTGGGGAGTGGGGAGAGGTTGACAGTACTAACTATACCGTGGGTTAGCATACATACGCAATTTTCCAAGCTCTGTGCAGCGTGAGACACCTATGGTCAATAATATCTCAGTATTAATGAGGGTATCTAGAATCCATATCTTGGTTTCTGAATACTTTTCTCCAATTAAAGCAGCCGTGGATGCTTGGAGAAGTGGTGCACTCCAAGCCCACCTCATATTATAGAAGTGCTTTAAAAAAGATGGGTGGGAGGTTGAAAAGGCACAACAGCCAAGCCAAAAGAGTGACCAATGGCTAAATATGTAACAATTTGAGAAACTAAATAATTGCATTGGATCATAACCCAGAGTAATATAAATATCCACGAGTACATAATAATGTAAATAAATAATTGAATAAATAAATGAGAGGAGGAGGAGGGGCACTTTTTCCTCAAAAAGAATTCCAATTAAAAAACGTAAAAGAAATGAGGGAAATAAAAAAAATCACTGTTAGAATAGAAAAGTAATAATTATGTTGGGAAACACACAGCAATTTATGATAAAATTAATGTGTACAAGTTTGAGGAGAAGCAGGATATTGACATCATATCAAAGGATCCTCCCCAACATATTTATTAGGAGGAAAAAATAGCAACTTTGTAATAAATAAATGAATAAACAGATAGCAACGTACCAACTGATTGGGGTTAACATTATCGGTAATAAGATGTATTGACAGTATGAACCCCTTGACATTAAAAAAAATTATACTACTTCTGTGGCATTCTTACCAGAAATGATGAAACTCAATTTAGTAATTATGCGACCATACCAAACAAATCCAAATGAATGGACATTTTAAAAAATAATTGGCCAGTATTCTTCAACTGAGTCAAGGTTATGAAAAACAAGAAAAGACTGCATAACTGTCACAGACTGGAGGAGATTAATGAGATATGAAAACTAAATGCACAGTGGTATTGTGGATTGGGCCCTGGAACAGAAAAGGGGCATTAATAGAAAAATGCTAAAATTTGAGTAAAATTTGTAATTTAGTTAGTAGTATTCTACTAATGTTCATTTCATAGTTTCTGTGATTGTGCTACAGCTATGTAATATGCAAACATTAGAAGAAACTTGGTGGGGGTATATGGGAATTCTCTGTACTGTCTTTGCAACTTTTCTCTAAGTCTAAAGTTGTTTCAAAATACAAAGCTTAAAATAAACAGAAAAGCAAAGAGCAAATCTATGTCACCACCTCAAACCAGAGTTCCCATTTGGTTTTTAACTCAATTAGCACTTATTTTTCATTTCCATAAGTGCATCTGGTTATTTTTTAAAGCTACCTGTTGACTTCTTGGATTGACTTTATCTGTTATTATGTTTTTATTATTTATTGTTCATTATTTTTCGCAAATTTATTTTTTAGTGTTTTCATATCAGTTTTTAATTGCAACAATTGGTTGTGCTAGTTTCTTGTTTGTTATACTTGCTGATTCTCTTTCATGGTGTTTGGCTTCCTTCTGGAGTGTGTAATCTAGGGGATTTTATGCTCACAATCATTTCTAAATTCATGGGAATTAATCGTTCCCCAAATATTGGTGAATAGAAGAATTTTTACTTTGTTTTGCTCTGGGCTGTAGAGGATTCAATGGTCTTAATTTTCATTCAATTTTCCAGGCTTATATTTCAGGCTCATACTTGGACTCCTCACGCCCTTACCCTCTCCCAGGGCCCTAGAGGACAGGCCAGTGGGAGAAGTTTCTTAGCTGCTTCTTGCAGCACTGAGAGGATTTCTGCTCCAGCTTCTCCACTTTCCATGATCTGAGAAGCAGTTTGAGCCCCTGCGTGGGCCCTACAAGCCCAGCCACTGGCCCCTCATCCTAAATTGAGAACCATATTCTGAGACATAGATTGAAGTTTTGGCTTTAATTTTTTTATTTCTGGCACCTGGACATTTTCCTTTATTTTGAACATGGCTCTCCGGAGATCAAAAAAAAAAAAAAAAAAAAAAGATTTTGTCCATCCTTTTTGTATTCAGAGGATGGCTTTGTCCCACTATCTTCTCTGTCACATTGCCAGAAGTCTTTCAGTTTATTTCTTAAAGCGGTCCACCTATATTCAATGAAAAATATAAATAAATTAATATATTAGTATGATTTAAGAAAAACACCATTCAATGTTTCCCTCAAAACTATAAAATATTTCTTTCTTTACTTGTATAAGTAATAATTTATACAAGCATGTCTATGATGCAATAAAATGTAAATTTCCTTGGCAATTGTTCTGTGTAATATTTAAAAGATTATTTTAGCAGAGAATGTCTTCAGTTGAAAGTGACGTGAGTCCAAAGGTTCTATCGTCCTCATACTCCTTTCTCTAATTTGAGGGCATAAGAGAACATTGGATCCTCTTTTGGAGACTATAATTCACTCTATTATCACACATTTAAGTTTTTTTTTTTAACCTAATGAAGCAAAAAGATACTTTTTCTATTACCATGCACATCAGGAAATATATCATTTTATTCCATAGCAAATTGTTATGGCAAATTGCATTTATGTTCATAAATAGATTTTCTCAGGGCTTTCCTCCAGTGAAAATTCTCCTTGGCTTTGTGTGTGTGTGTGTGTGTGTGTGTGTGTGTGTGTGTGTGTGTGTGTGTGTGTGATGGCTTGAATACCTCAGACAGTTAATGCATGTTCAAATACCCCTGGGGGAGGGTAATTCAGTTCACCTCATTTTTGTGAGGAAAATAGGTTCATAGTCTTTAGTAGCAGGTGCTGGTGAGACTCTATCAGCTGAATATTAACAGAGCTACGTACTACCTTAGGAACAAGTTCCTGCCTTACCAGTTCCCAATGCGAGCCTGGGCCTTGACAGCACCAAGGAAAGAGATTCAGTTACAGATGTTTGTTTGGGGGCTGATGATACCAGCTTATGTGGTGTGCATACCAGTGCCTGTGCTAAGTGTGAGAGAAATGAACAATGCATTTTCAAAATTTTAGCACGAATATTAAATGCACTTGTCTCAGGAAACTTTTCTTCTTATAAATGGAAAAACACATGTATGTTAGATACTTGTCATTGTGCCTGCAAAACCCAGCTAAGAAACAAAGGTAGCCAACAGAAAATGATTTTGACCATCACAGAGAATTCTGGGTTGTGGTGGTGACATAGATTTGCTCTTTGCTTTTGTTTTGTTTTGTTTTGTTTTGCTTTAAGCTTTGTATTTTGAAACAACTTTAGACTTAGAGAAAAGTTGCAAAGATGGTACGGAGAATTTCCATATACCCCCACCTAGCTTCTTCTGATGTCTACATATTGCGTGTAGTAGGGGCTGAAATTATGTCCTCGGTCTCTAGAGTTGCTGATAAACTGCCACAGAGGGACATGGACATGGGAACAAGTAGGCGCTTTTAGGGTTGAAAGGATGCTATGAACTCTTAAAAATAATTTGCTTAAATCCGCCTAATAAAATATCACCTTGAGAGGTACCTAAATTAACAGGCTTTTCTTATATTCGCATTTGAAGAAAATTAAAAAATATGCTAGGGGAAATAAACTCACATTCTTGACTACCTAGAAATATTTCTGAAAATGACCCTTACTCTTAATTGAAAAAGAAACAAATGAGAATATAGACTATCCTCTGACTTTTCGTTCTTAGTATAAATTAAGGGGGTTTTAGGTCATGTGGGTGAATGGAGGCATGAATGGGGGAGAAATAACGTTAAGATGACAACACACAGGATACATTCTCATCCTCCCATATTTGTGCTCCCCCTTCCTCATCCTTATTTAAATCGATTTGAGGAATTGTCAGGATAGTGTATAAACGATGCTCACTCTATCATTATCAACACCATGCATCAGCCCTATCATAGAAAAAAAAGACTATGGTTACAGAACTAGGAACATTTTAAATTGTGAACTATTCCTTTACACCTTGTGGGCCTTGCTGTAAAATAGAACATAGTTATTTAATCACCTCTCTGTATCACTTTTTTTACAATCAAAAATTTGACTGCATTTTAAAATTATGTGCAAATTTTATATATATTTTTATTTCAGAATATTATGGAGGTACAAATGTTTTGGTTACATGGATTGCTTTTGTACTGCCTGAGACAAAAGATAGTGCGCCCATCACCCAGATAGTGTACACTGTACCTGAGAGGTTTGATTTTACCCATCCGCTCCTCAACCCTACCACCTGCTTGATTTCCCTGAGTTTTATATTCATTTGTACACAATGAGTGCTGTTCGGATGGTTCCAATTTAATAATGAGTACATGTGGTGTATGTGTTGTCCATTCTTGTGATACTTCACTAAGGAGAATGGTTTCCAATTCCATTCAGATTGTTACAAAAGGTCTTAATTAATTTTTTATGATGGAGTGGTACTCCATGGCATACATATACCACATTTTATTAATCCACTCATGAAGTGATGGGCATTTGGGTTGATTCCACATTTTTGCAATTGTGAATTGTGCTGCAATTATCAGTCTAGTGTAACTGTCTTTTTGATAAAATGACTTTTTTTCTTTGGGTAAATACCCAGTAGTGGGATTGCTGGATCAAATGGTAGGTCTACTATTAGTTCTTTGAGGAATCTCCATACTATTTTCCACAGAGGTTGCACTAGTTTGCCACTCCACCAACAGTGTGTAAGCCTTCCTTTCTCTCCACATCCATGCCGGCATCTGTTGTTTTGGGATGTTTTGATAAAAGCCATTCTCACTGGGGTTAGGTGATATCTCATTGTGGTTTTGATTTGCATTTCCCTGATGATTAGTGACATTGAGTATTTTTTCATATGTTTATTGGCCATTAGTCTATCTTCTTTTGAAAAGCTTCTGTTCATGCCTTTTGCCCACTTTTTAATGGGGTTATTTGATTTTTTTCTTGTTGATTTGCTTGAGTTCTTTGTAAATTCTGGTTATTAGTCATTTATTGGATGTATAGCATGTGAATATTTTCTCCCACTCCATAAGTTGTCCATTTGCACTGCTGATTGTTTCCCTGGCTGTGCAGAAGCATTTTAATTTAATCAAGTCCCATTTATTAATTTTTGTTGTTGCTGGGATTGCCACTGGGGTCTTCTTCATAAATTCTTTGCCTAGGCTGATATCTAGAAGAGTTCTTCTAACATTTTCTTCTAGAATTCTTATGGTTCATTTAAGTATTTTTATCTATCTTGAATTAATTTTTATCATTGGTGAGAGATATGGATTGTATCGCAATCTTCCACATATGGCTACCCAATTTTCCCAGCACCATTTATTGAATAGGGATTCTTTCCTCCAGTGTATATTGTCGTGTGCTTTTGGTTGCTATACCCTTGTAGTATAGCTTAAAGCCTGTAATGTAATGTCTCCAGATTTGCTCCTTTTGCTTAAGGTTGCTTTGGCTATTTGGGCTCTTTTCAGGTTCCAAAGTGTAGAATTATTTTTTACAGATCTTTGAAAAACAACCTTGGTATTTTGATGGGGATTGCATTGAATCCATAGATCATTCTGGGTAATATAGACATTTTAACAATGTTGATTCTGCTGATCCATGAGCATGATATGCTTTTCCATTATTTATGTCCTCTGCAATATCCTTCCTCAGGGTTTCATAGTTCTCCCTATAGAGGTCTTCCACCTCCTTAGTTAAATATATTCCTAGGTGTTTTATTTTCTTTGTTGCTATTATGAAAGGCATTGAGTCTTTGGTTTGATTTTCAGCTTGACTGTTGTCATAAATGAATGCTACTGATTTGTGTACATTGATTTTGTAGCCTGAGCCTTTGCTGAATTTATTTATCAATTCCAGGAGTCTCTTGGTGGAATCTTTGGGGTTTTGTAGGTATAAGATCATATCATTAGCAAAGATCAATGGTTTGACCTCCTCTTTCCACATGTGGACACTCTTAATTTCATTCTCTTGCCTGATTGCTCTGTCTGGGATTTCCAGCACTATGTTGAGTAGAAATGGGGTGACAGTGGGCATCCTTGTGTTGTTCCAGTTCCGAGTGGGAATGTGTTCAACTTTTCCCCATTCAGTATGATGTTGGCTGTGGGTTTTTATCCTATATGGCTTTTACAGTTTTGAGTTATGTTCCATCTATGGCTATTTTGTTAAGAGTTTTCATCATAAAAGGATGCTGAATTTCATCAGATGCTTTTTCTGTATTTATCAAAATAATCATATGATATTTGTTTTTACTTCTGTTTATGTGGTGAATCACATTTATAGATTTGTATGTGTTGAACTATCCTTGCATCCCTGGGATAAAGTCTACTTGGTTGTGGTGGATTATTTTTTTGATGTGCTGCTGAATTCAGTTTGCTAGAATTTTGTTGAGAATTTTTGCATCTATATTCATGAGGGATGTTGGTCTATATATAGTTTTCTTTTTTTGTTGTGTCTTTTCCTGGCTTTGATATCAAGGTGATACTGGCTTTGTATAACAAATTGGGAAGGATTCATCCTTCTCAATGTTATGAAATAGTTTCTGCAGTATGGGTACAATTCATCTTTGTAGGTCAGATAAAATTCAGCTGTGAAACCATCTGGTCCAGGACTTTTTTTTGTTGGAAGATTTTTTTTTTTATCGCTGCTTCAATTTCATTATTCATTATTAGTCTCTTCAGGAATCCTATTTCTTTCTGATTGAGCCTTGAGAGGTTATATGTTTCCAGGAATTTCTCCATTTCCTCAATGTTTTCATGGAGCTGCTTTATAATCCAAATTTAGAATTCTTTATCTATCATTTTGATATTTTCATTTGGTTGGTATTCATTGATAGGGAATTGTTGTTTGCTTTGTGGGTTGTCCTTTTGCTCTGATTTTTCATACGTCTGGAGTTCCTTCACTGATTCCTTCTCTGGCCTCTTGATCAAGTCCTGATGGTTCTGGGCCTGGTTTCTAGGCCTGTCCCTGGGTCCCTGAAGATCAATTCCTGACCATTCCAAGGAGAAGAGTGCTGTCCCAAGTTGCCTATGTGGTGTTCAAGCAGGTTTGTTGATCCTCTCAGGTTGCCTTTATCATGCTGTCTTCACCTCTTGACAGCATGTGAATGAATTGTTGAGTCCCCAAGCTTAATCTCCAGCACGGGAGGGGGGTTGGTACTCATGGGTATGAATCATCCACCCCCTGTTCAGTTGAGTTGGATAATGCTATAATGAACTATAGAGTTATTTTCCCTGTAATTGGTTGACGTTTGTGTGAAAGAGCCAGTTGCCAAGATGTTCTTTTGTGCCCATAGTAGAGTCTGGTTCCCCTGGTGGAGCACTTGAGTGCCCCAAGCTTTAGGAGAGAACCTGTAGCTCTCAGGGTGTTGTTTGATCTCTACCATCGCTGAGCTGGGGGGAGGAGCAAGGCAGTTCCTGGCTAGGTTGTGGGAGCCTGAGAAGCATTTCAAAGCCACAGTGGGGCTCAGAATTTGCTTTTCTCGCCACTAGGGGGAGCTGCTGGTATTGAGGGTTAGGACGACCTCTTCAAACCAGAAGGGCTCTTCACAGGAGAGGTGTGCCTAAGTGCTTGAGTGCTAAGGCCCCAGGCTGGGCTCTTTCTGTTCTTAGCCAGTAGCTGAGTTTTTCTGTGGGGAGGGGTGGGTGCTCCATCAAATCGCCACTTCTTGGACCCCCACAGCACATGCCCATCCCTTACCACCCAAGTCTAGCTCTCAGACCTCTCCCTGGTCTATGTGTCTGACCCACCAGCATGCACCTCTGTAAAATGCTCGCAGGTAGGGAGGTCCAAAATTGTGTACTCCTGTTCCACTGCAAGTACTCAGAGGGAGAGGAGTGGGTCCCACCATCTGTGGGGACCTCAGCCTGTAGCACATGGCTGCCAGAGACAAAGGGCCACTGGCTAGCTTCTTGGCTCAAATCATACTCCCTATCGTAATGAGTGGCAGGGAGGGGCCACAGCACTGGGACAGTTGGTATGCCTGAGTACAAGGCGTTTGCTTGTTATGGAACCAGGGGCTAGGCTATTCTTCTCCAAATGCCACACCCTTACCCTATATGGTGGTTCTCCAGCGGTGGATTGCATGTGCCCAGATCCCCATTCCTTAGCACCCCACTACGTTCTCCTGTTGGATATGTCTGTGTGGGATTCCTTCCCACCCGAGTCTAGCTCCCAGACTTCTCCCCTGTGTCGGCCTGCACCCCTCTCGAGTCTGCGGTGTGCCAGGACAGCCTTGCTTATCTGAGCTGCTGGTGTGCAACCCCGTGAAATGCTGGAGGGCAGGAAGTTCCCAAATTTTATATCCCTGTTCTACCACAATTCCTCAATAGAAAAAAGTGCGGGTCTCACTCTCTGTGGAGACTTCAGAGATGGGATGCTTGTCCCCCGGAGAGAAGCAGCCATTTGCCAACTTCTTGGTTCAGACTACACTTGTGTTTGTAATGGGTGAGGGAGGGGGCCACAGCTCCCGGTCAGCCTGAGCTCAATCTGCTTTCTCAGTTGCAGTGGACAAGGTAGGCCCAGGGGAGGAAGTGTCTGGATGGGAGAAAGTTCGCATTTTGGCCTCTCGTGGCACTCTGGGGGTGCCCCTCTCGGAGTTCTCAAACTCCTATGGCTCTATAGTTCACTCCACTATTCCATATTTGCTGCTGTGCCTGGACATAGCAATGAACCTGCTTGAACACCACATAGGCAACTTGGGACCAGCACTCTTCTCCCTGGCATGGTCAGGAATTGACCTTCAGAGACCGAGGGACAGGAAGGCGGAAGGAGGAAGGTGGAAAAGACTTCAGTAAACTTTGTTCCCCGCTGTTCACCAAAGGTACACATGAGGGGGAGGGGAATCCCCCCTTACCCTTTCACTGGGTTTTGTGCCTCTTTGGGTTTGATCCATGCCAATATCTTCTCTTTATCTTCTTCCTTCTCTGCTTCACGGTTTTCTCTGTGGGGTCCCCAGCCATCTCTGACATCTCCCAGTGTGATCCACAGCTGAGCTGTGAGTCTTCCTCTCTCCCGTGTATCAGATTTCCAGCCTTCCCCCCAGGACAGTCCAACAAGCGACATCTCTGGTCAGCCATCTGGCCAGAATCTGCAATTTTATGTTTAACCTTAATGAGAACTAGCATTGATTCTCTAAATTTGCTATTAAATATCTTTCAATCCAAGAAACTGGCTTTGCATTACCTCTGTGACAAAAGCAAAAGCAATTACAGGGTTGTGTTTTTTTTTTTCCTTCAGCTGCCACACTGTATAACAGCTGTAATCTAGCCTTTGATTCCAGTTGAGAGGCATTCCTTGGATCACAATGTCTCATTTACTTTTTAATGACTGTACTTGACACCTTCTGCTCCTTGAATCTGCCCTGAGCACAGCACTGATTAGGGAGATAGTTACGTTCTGTCTGTAGTCACAGCTGACTGGGTCAGGAGGTGGCATGAGGTGCATGGTGTGATTCAGTTCATAAAGCTGAGGGGGTCCTTGTGGACTTCTCTTTGAATAGTACAGAAACAGAGAGACTGCTGTAGGAGTAGCTAGTTCATGGGTGACAGGGGAATTCAGTGGCTCCCTTGTGCCATGCAAGCTGAAGTCCTGGGGTCAGCAGTCCATAGAGGGAGCAGAGAAGAACAGATGTACAGGCAGAAACAAAGACTCTGTGAGTGAGAGATCATGTGCCCTGAGTGGCTGCCCTTGTGGCTTTCTGGCTGCTTGCATTTCTAGTACATAACTGTGTTTTCTTTTTCTTTTTTTTAATTTTTTTTTAATTTCAACATGTTATGGGGGTACAAATATTTAGGTTACATATATTGTCTTCGATCCACCTGAGTCAGAGCTTCAAGCGTGTCCATCCCCCGGATGGTACCCACCACACCCATTAAGTGTGAATATACCCATCCCTTCCTCCTCTCTCCCATCTGCCCAACACCCAATGAATGTTATCACTATATGTGCACTTAAGTGTTTATCAGTTAATTCCAATCTGATGGTGAGTACATGTCAAGTGCCCATCAGTACATGAGTGGATTAATAAAATGTGATATATGTATGTATACCATGGAGTTCTACTCAGCCACAAAAAACAATGGTGATATAGCACCTCTTGTATTATCCTGGATAGAGCTGGAGTCCATTCTACTAAGTGAAGTATCACAAGAATGGACAAACAAGCACCACACGTACTTGCCATAACTGCGTTTTCGATAAACCTTACTTTGTTTGGGGTGAAGTGAGGGCCTCAGCATTCTTTGAAACAAGAAGAGCCCTTACCAAAGCATCTTTCCCATGGAGTGATCACTTTCCACCTGTGCTCTCTCACTGTATTGTGTACTTAGTTCCCTGATAATATCTGCTACCTTCTTGCCCCCTTCTAGATTATAAAGCTTCTTGGTAACTGGGATACTTTTGATATATATTTCTTGGTATCATAAGCCTTTGTTACATGAATTTGTTGTTACATAAAAGAATATTTATGGGATTGTGGATTCTAAGTTAGGATTTGCTGCTTGAAGTATATATAACATTTGCTGGATGTTGGGTATTTTTGTATTCCTATAAAACTATTGATCTTTGTTCAAAGATGTGGTTAAGGCACTTGGGAACAGTTTGATCCTCTAGGGTCTTATATTTAAGATTCATAAAATGGAACCAGATCAGTGCTTAATTTAGGGCTAATTATTCCCAATTACTGAAGCACAACCATTCTAAGTTACTCAACTGCTGCCTATAAATGATAGCATTTTTCCAGGCTGACTGTGGTAAGAAGCATTTTTTCCAGCACAGTGTCCTGTCAGCATCAGTCACTATTTCTTCCCTCTAATCCTTTCAGATTTTTTTTTCCTGGTTTCAAGTAGTTTTCTCACACACATATGTTACCAGTTATCTGTTGAACACTTGAGGAGGACCCTCTGCAGATCTCTGGAATTCTCTGTTCCACCCTCTCCTCTTCGGTATCCCGTCCTGCAAGAGTTAATTGTCTTGATCGCTGGAATGTCAGCTTTTCCCCCTTACCAGGGAGTGCACCAGGCTCTACCGGGGTCCCCATTCCTGATCACTGGCCTGGACACTGGCTTATGGTAGTGCTGGAGCAGTCCTTGGACTCGCCTCTTTTATTTTCCATCTCTGGGCTTCCTGTTCTTCATCTCCTCGTGTATTATGTCTTGAAAACTTTTTTAAATATACATTTTGTCTGGTTGTTATTCTTGTTGTTTGAGGCAAAAGGGTAAACTTGGTCCGTGTTATTCTATCTTGGCTGGAAGAAGTTGTGTAACATTTCTTGACTTCTTATTTCTTTAGGAAAATTTGATAAATATTATAATCAGTATACTTGCCTACATTTTGTCCAGAAAGATATTTTTGCTTTCTGGTTGGAACCTTAAGCAAAGAAATGTACAGCATGTTCACAATTTAAAGCAGACCCTGGGTGCTTTAAGTATGTCTGACATGAGTATAATGTGTGTAAAATCTTTGGTTTTATTGCTGCTCAAAATCAGGGCTGAAGTTAAAGGCAATGAGTTAATAATGAATTAAGATGCCATCACATTTTCTTTAGCAGAAATCCATTCCAGTGAACCATTTGAGTAAAAATAGTTTCCCAAGAGGAACTTAATTCTGGAAAGATAATTATCTGTTTTAGATGCCTGTAATTTTCCATTATGTTTGGTTAGCTTCTGAATTGTGAGTGTGGGAGGTGTCGCAAGACTTAGAAAGCTAGTTGATATGTAATTTATGCAATTCCTTTCCAAAGCTCAGGGGAGTCAAATATATGAGGGAAGAGATCATGGGCCTGCGTTCAAGAAAGCCATTCAAACATAAACATGTGGCTCTGTGAGCATGCAGCTACACAAAAAATACCACTAATATTATATTTACATTTTTCTTAAAAACAAATGAAATGGCAAAATGATTTTCACCTCTATCTAGAAGAGCATCTACTTATCTGTGAGGTCCTGAAATAAATTCTTCCTCTTGCCAATTGCTTATGCCTAGAGAATGGACCCCAAGTCTCATAGTTCCTAACCAAGTACAGCAGAGAAAGTCCAATCAAAGAAAGGCCCTCCACTTAGAAGCAGTCACAAGTATCTTCTATGGAGAAAGAAATTTCTTCTGAGCAGAAATTACTCCCACTCTTTGCACCCTGGGCTGAAGGAATCCTTACTGTGGAAAGAAGGCATGAAGTCCTTGGTTTCTCCAAGATTCCTTATAGAGTACTGATTTCAGGCCATTAAGTGAGAGAAGAGCCCGGTGGTTAGAAAATAATAAATAAAAATTATTTCCAAAAACAAGCAGAACTTTTCATGACAAATAACCAAATACTTCCCTGAGGATATGTGTTCATGGTGATTCTTTCAGTTGTCAGCCTCTACCAAATCTTACTCTCCTACATCCTGTGGCAGATCTTTGCTTTGAGCATCATATATGCTGCAGCTTTTCTTCTAGGGATCAGATTTAAAAAACAAAACAAAAAACTCCCCAAATATTGGAGATATATGTATAACATATATATGTACACATATATATTATATATATATACAATATATATACATATATTATGTATACATACATATGTTTTTTTATTATCTTTAAAGATAAAAACAAGCTATTGCCTCCAAAATACTGCAGAATTAATTGTCCTTGATTCTCAAGGCTCAGAAATGAAATCTAGGTCATTTAATACAAAAAGACACAGTGAAAAGGGAGGTTGGAGGCCCCAACATAGACTACAGGCACTAACGTGTATTTATGGTGTGGGAGCCAGGTCAGCCACATGTGGGCCTGAAGAAATATTCTTCCCCATGGACTTGGAGTCCTGAGGAGTGGCAGAAGCTGAAGAATGATTTGCTCATGGGATGAAACCACAGGGATGATCAAGGATCTTTGCTAGTGGCCAAGGAGCTTTGCTGACCACAGTTTATTCCTTGGTCCCAAAGAAATCTGACCATGGGCTGGAAACTAAGGTGTAAAGGTCATAAACTGGCAGTATGATGATGGGTGAACTGTGCTTTCTCCATCAGATTAGTAACTGCAAGATTGGTAATGTGTGTTATGAGTCATATTTGTGTTTTCCTGAAGACAGTGTTGATTGTGCCAATCTGGTAGAGAGCTCTGTGTAATGAATGACTCACGTCCACAGTGGACCAGGGGAAGAAAGTTCTTACTGTCCGTCTTTCCCCTGAAGTGCTGCATATGGATTTTGAATACGACAGGCTCTGGTCGCTAGTGGTGACAGTCATCATTTAGTAGACTCTGGTGACTCTGGCCAGCACCTTGCTTCCGAGGCCTTGCTCTCGCTGTTCAGTCTCCAGGCATAGATTTCTGAATCTGCCTGTTTAGATCGCCTTTCTGAACTTGAACACTATTGCCTGCACGAACCTATGAAATTTGCTTTATCCTGCTAGTGTTTCTGAATAGGAGACCTATAGCTACACTGAGTCAGATAATTCTTTAGTGAGTGGGACTGTCTTACTGAGTGCTCAGCCAAGTTTCATGCCACTAAATGCCAGTAGCACCCTGTCCTTGTGAAAAGAAAACATACCTGACAAATTTTAGATATCCTACCCCAATCAAGTACAGTTTCCTGTACCTGAACTCCTCACCTACTGCCTGCTCTGACTTCCAAACCTTTGAATGCCCACTCCAGATCACTTGCTTTCATTACTAACCTCAGAATTTTTCTTTGGCTGACACAATTCTCTTTCCCTAACCTTGCTGTCCTGCCACAGTTATCCCTTTTTCTAAATCCACCATCAGCTATCACGTGTGAATTCAGAATGTTTTGTATTCACACAAAAATTTAGAAGGGTCTAATGCTTACTGTGGCATGTAATTTATTTATTTTGTTTATTTGAAGTCAGAAACAATAACCCTAATGGTTTGAAGAGTTTCTCTGAACTTGGTAATCTCTATTATTTTGAAAATATTTATTAAAAAAATTTTTACATGGGTGTGTGTATAGACATATATGTATACACATACATACACACACACACGTAGAAACTCATATATAATAATAAAGTTTTTCATAATGTAAAGGAACTTAGAGACTTAAGTGTAGTGGGTTCATTCTGAAGAGGAAGACAAGAAACTAGGACTTTTTTTTTTTTTTTTTCTGAGACAGAGTCTCACTCTGTTGCCCTGGCTAGAGTGTCGTGGCGTCAGCCTAGCTCACAGCAACCTCAAACTCCTGGGCTCAAGCAATCCTCCTGCCTCAGCCTCCCGAGTAGCTGGGACTACAGGCATGAGCCACCATGCCCGGCTAATTTTTTCTATGTATTTTTAGCTGTCCAATTAATTTCTTTCTATTTTTGGTAGAGATGGGGTCTCGCTCTTGCTGAGGCTGGTCTCAAACTCCTGAGCTCAAACTATCCACCCGCCTCGGCCTC
>RJWJ010032775.1:0-18318 GCA_004363605.1 Indri indri
TGCTCTCTTTCTCCGGCTGATGCGGACTCCAGGCCTTCAGCATGGCCCTGTCCCAAGCCTGGACACAGGGCACCTTCCCGGACTCATCACCCCAGCCCTCCGAGGCAGCCACCATCATCAGAACCCGTCTTCTATGACCAGGAGACAGCTGCAGACTGGCTCACGCAGCCGGGAAGCGGCAGAGTCGGGATGCGAATCCCAGTGTGCCCGATACCAGGGGCTCCCTGACCTCAAGGCCATGGAGTTCTAGGATGGAGATCCCGGTGGGAAGCGCCACTGCCCACGAAAGTGAGGGACAGCTGGAGAGCACCTTGGACTCCTCAGACGTACGGGGGACGTCTGGGAGGGAGATGCCTGATGGGAGAGGCGATTCAGTTGTCACTCTCTCGTCCCTCTGGCCACACACACTCTCGGCCTCTGCGCAGGCATCGATTGAGGTTCTGGGGTTAGGTGGCCATGGTGAGGAATTTGGACTATTCTAGTGCCACTGGCTTCCTCTTTTGTCCCTCCCACCCACGGGCTCTGGAGGCCGTGGGTCCCTGCTGATGTCACCTGGGTTGCCTCCAGATTGCCTCAGCCCTGCGTACACAATTCCCCACCGTAAACTCCCTTGGGTGTACAAGTTTGAAGCCAATTCCATTTTCCTGTTTAGACTCTGACTAACATTAAACAGGAGAATAACGCCATCCCGCTTCTGTTTCTGAAGGAGTCGCTCCGGCTGCCACGTGAGAGCGGATCCCACCAGGGCAGAGTGGAAGCGTTTACCGCGGTCCTGGGGAGGACGGGGCCTGGACCACAAGCCCAAACAGAGCGGCAGACAGGCTTGGCAGTGTCTGGGGCATGGTCGATAGGACACGGTCAGGGACGGAATTGGGTTTCAGGAGGAAAGTCGAGGAACCAATGTCTCCCGGGAGGGTGGGGAGCAGTGGCCGGGCGGGGCCGGAGGCTCTGCTGTGGTCATCTCAGTCCTGGAGGTCCTGGGAGCAGCAGATTCTCACACCTGCTGGTATCCGGAGCAGGAGGCAGGAGGGACCGAAGCTGATGCCTCCCTGAAATATACTTCTGGATTTTACAGGGAGAACCAGTCCTTTTCGGAAGACTCAATCCCCAAGCTGCCGCAGGAAAGTGGCAGAAGGAGCTGGAGCCTTCCCCGTGTTCTAGCAAGTCTCAGGTTGTTCAGGTGGTAGAACCGTGGAAGCCAGGATGGTTTTGCTGAACTATGAATATATTTTATTCCACCATAAATAAACAGTACCGGAACAATTTGCATATAGTTCTCTGTACTTAGAAAAATATAATATTTCAAGAAACCACAGTTTAGCTAGACAGAAAGAAACTTCATAAATCTCTTTACTGAACTCGCTGTGCAGGCTGAGGTGTGAGATGTGGCGCGGATCATGGCCAAGCCCGGCTGGGAGTGGACGTCTGAACCACCGCGTGCCCTTCCTGGCAGCACGTGGCGGTAGCAGGCACCCAGGGTCTAAGAAAACGCTACAGAGAAAAACCTCGAACTGCACACATCCTGTTGCCTTAGTCGTCTTCCTTTGGTACGGGCCCCCAACACCTGGGTTGCTCCTGGAGCACAGAGAACTAGCATCGGATGCCGCCGTGGTGGGGTGGCGGGGAGTTGGGTCACCACAGGGCCTTGCCCAGGCCTCTGAGAGTCCCAGATGCATCTTCCTTCTCTGGGAAAAACTCTAACCTGCTTCCTCTGAACCAAAGAAAGAAATACACATCTTACCTCAGTTCTGTAAATTATCCCCTGTGACTTCCTAGATTGGAATGAAGGCATCGTTTCCCATATTCTTACTCCAAGTACTATATTCACAAGGTAAAAATATAAAATGGCACAGAAAGCTAATCGTGAAGAGCACCATGCCCCCACCTTCCACAGTGGCCACTTCTGGACGCTTCTGTCAGCGTGCTTTGGGGCTCCAGGCCCAGCCCTCGGGCATTGGGGCAGCCCCACCGGAAGGCTCAACGGCTTCTCCTGACAATTTTAAGAAGCCATGGAAACACTTCACATGCTCAGAGTTATCAGTTAAGACAAATGTGTTAAGAAATTGTTAAGGGCCAGGCCTGTAATCCCAGCACTCTGGAAGGCCGAGGCGGGAGGATTACTTGAGCTCAGGAGTTTGAGACCGGCTTGAGCAAGAGTGAGACCCCTGTCTCTATAAAAAGCAGAAAAATTACCCAAGCGTGGTGGCACACATCTGTAGTCCCAGCTACTCAGACGGCTGAGGCAGGAGGATTGCTTGAGGCCAGGAGTTCAAGACCAGCCTGGGCAACATAGCAAGATCCCATCTCTACAACAAAAAAATGTAAAAATTTAGCCAGGCACGGGGGCACATGCTGGTAGTCCCAGCTACTTGGGAGGCCACAGCAGGAGGATTCCTTGAGCCCAGGAGTTGAAGGCTGCAGTGAGCTATGATGACACCACACACTCTAGCCTGGGCAACAGAGCAAGACTCTGTCTTCAAAAACACAAAGAAATTGTTAAGTAATAACTTTTTAAAGCCCAGATGGAGTGAAAAGACACAAGTCATCTCCCTGCAAAAGGAAAGTTTCATACGAACACCCACAGAACCGAGCAGGAACATTAAACTTGTCACACGACACGTCTCACAATGTGGTTGGGAAGTGAGTGGATTTCCCAGACAACTTTCCTTCGTGACACTGTACTTATTTGGTGGAAAAGAAAGTCTCAGAGCAGAGTTGCCCCTGGGAGGCACCCCCAGAATAGCACAATTCTGAAATCCTCAAAGGGAACAACAGGTCAGCAGGGCTCAGCAGAGCCACGTGCAACAATACTAAGAAATTGTAAATTATCCTCTTTAATTAGGTCATGCAGAAATATTCATAATATTAAAGTTAAGTAGAAAATGTGGGAATGAAAACAGCATTTTACACTTACCTACACACTTTTTTTTTTTTTTAAGGCAAGGCAATGCTCTGCAGCGCTCTCCATGGGCTTCTTTGGGCAGTGGGGTAGACAAGGCTTTTCATGGCCGCGTTCTTCCTCTGAGTTTTCCAAACTGTCTGCAGGGCTGACACGCCGGGATCGCTGCTCCGGGGCCCTTGTCACCCACACGTGCTCCTGTGCACAGACGCATGGGTGTTTGCGTCAGGCTCTGAGGCTGCACAGTGGTTTGGGACGGCGCCATTTGTACCCCTGGCAAGTACTTCACAGGTGCCAGGCTGGTTTCCCCGAAACCTTCCATCAGAACTGGGGCTGAGAATAAGATTGAGACGTTGAAAGCTCTGTTCCAACTCCCCGATTGCAGATAAAAAGCCTGAAGCTCACAGGTTTTAGGTGGTTGTTTCTTTACCAGATGTGGACGTCCCGGGCGCACAGAGCCTCACTTAGGTCGCATCTCCTCCACCCAGGTCGCATCTCGGGCCGCATGGTGCGCGATCACTCGCCTTCTGCAAGCCAGGCACTGTGCCCAGGCTGGGCACACGAAGGCGAACAAGAAGGACACACTCCCTGCCCTCGCGGAGCTCAGAGTCCCGTGGGAAAGACAGATGACAACTCCGTAAGCACCGCTGTGGCCCGGGCAGGTCTCAGGTGACAATACAGCCCCCGTCCATGACTAGCACAACTTCCTTGTTCAATACTCAAATACAAAACAAAACAAATGAGCGAAGTCTATGGCCATGACACACATTAACAGTAACAAAGCTGGAAATGTTGGGAAAACGCTCCCCAAAGCAGGCCCCAAACGTCTCTGAGCGGTAACCAATGGCAGGGGCGGGGGGGTGGGGGGGCTGGTGACTGAGGACACTTCCTTGGCTCTGAGGCCAGTGGGCCAGCGGTGTCGGAGTCTCTGTGCAGTGCACCTGGGACAGATGTGCACAGACTCCTTGTGCCAAGTGTCCACCAGGGCCGCACCTGGAGAGTTTGGTCCCAGGCCTTGACTGGAGCCCCCTGTCTCACCTGGGACAGCTGACACCACGGGCCTGGGCTGCTGCCCACGAGGACTGGATTTGGGAGATTATTTTTCCTGCTTTTTAAAAATTAGACTTCTTATTGTGAGATAATGAGAGAGTCACATTAAATTCTAAGACATACCACAGAGAGAGCCCATGAGCCCTGTGCCCAGTCTTGCCTGATAGTAGCATCTTGCAAAACTCTAGTGCGTGTCACAGCCCAGGTGGTGACACCGACGCCATCCACCGAGCTTCGGATTCTCCTGTTTTACTCGTACTCGCGCGTGCGCGCATGTGTGTGTGTGTGTGTGTGTGTGTGTGTGTGTTCAGCTCACGTGGTTTTATCATGGGTGTGGGCCATGCACCCCCCACCACAGTCAAGACGCAGACCCTCGCCCTCCAGAGCCACACGCCCCCTTGCACCCCCACCCCCACGTGCCAATCTTTCCACAATTTTGTCATTTCTGGAATGCCGTGTAAATGGAATTGTACAGTGTGTAACCCTTTGGGACTGGCTTTTTTTCATTCCGCATAATTCCCCAGAGACGCGTCCAGGTTGTGAGCAGCAAAGTCCCTCCTTTTTGTTGCTAAACAATATTCCATCCGAGGGGATGTTGAAAGGAGGGGACAGTTTCAAAGACCAAGTGCCGCTTTTCCGATGAAGGGAGATTTGCCCTGCTGGAATCCGTGGCGCCCGAATGAAAAGAAATTCTTACATATCTCCAGAATCTTAGGAATCCTACAATATTCTACTTGCCTGTTCTGTCTTCCTTCAGAAACTAACTTATTCCTGATTATACAAAATTCCACCTAAACTTATCACCCCTTATTTTACTGCAATTAAATAATGTCCTCCCACATATATTAAAAGTTACAGAAGTCATGTTTATTGTTCCCCTTTACAGTTATTTATGTGCGGAATATAACTTGCATCTTATTTCTCTTTTATTTTCTTTTTCCCTTGGCTAAAATGCTGTGCATTCGTCTCTCCTCTTGGCTTGTTTTTTAATTGTGCTACTGCTACAATATATGGTCTTTATTTCATTAGTTTATGCCTTATGTTAAATTATGTTCATGTAATATTTTCAAGAAAAATAGCTTTTCAGCTTACTCAGGAATTTGGGGGACTTAAATTTGGTGGGTTGGTTCTCAGGAAGGAAATTACAACCTGAAAGGCCAAGTGTCAGGAAGAAAAGGGGGTCTCGGAGGAACCGGCCAGGCTGCCAGTAGTGCCCATCCCACCCTGTCTCTGAGGAGGGGTCACCTGAAGCAGTGTTTTCACTGAGCAGGGACTTGGGCGGGGCTGTCACCTGCATGCCTCCCGGGGAGCAGGGGCTGTAGGATGCCCTGAGCAGGGGTCTCAGGCTCCCAGTGTCTACTCACTTGGGTTCTCCTTTCCAACTACGGGATCTGCTTGCTGCTGCCCACCCTGCTGATGGGCTCAGGTCCACTCTGGACCCAGGTCTGAGAATCTACTGCCTCATCTCGTGGGGCCCCTGCAGACCCCGTCCACCTGCAGGCCCCATCCGGCTTCAGGCTCCATCTACCTGCAGACCAGCCACCCGTGGCTCATGCAGGGGACTGATGGCAGGGGAAAAGTCCAGGCCACTTGCTCCTACAGGTAGCAGATCCCCCGTGGAGGGGGCTGGGGGTGTCCAGGTCAGCAACATGCCAGTGGGGTCACCACACAGGGGGTCATCATTTCCAGGGCATGGCAGGTGGGGAGACTGAGGCAGAGGAGAGGTGCACAGCAAGGCAGCAGCCCCTGAGACCTGCAGGCCTCACCCGCTGTTCCAACAACAGCTAGAACAGAAGCTCTGTTCCTGGGACGGGGCCATGTATGTAGTGTATTCTCAATAGTTATCTTGGACAAGCAAACAAACGAATGCTGGACTCCAGTGCCATAGCCGGCCCAGCCATTCCACCCCGGTCTGTGCCAGAGCAGCGCAAGTGCGTGGCCCCCAAAGATAAGAATGGCCAGAGCGTGATATTCACATCAGGCAAAAAGTGGAGGCCGCCAGATGTCCCTCGCAGAAGGGTGGGTGTGAGCTGTGAAATGCACACCTTGAGGAGGACTGTGGGATAGTGATAGAAAACACACTGTGCTGCACACGGCCACACAGTCAGCTCTCAGAGGCACGATGTCGACCACAAGTCAGACTCACAAGCGTGCACCCTGGGCAAGTCCACCGATGGGAAGTGCGGGTGGCACAGCGCTGATTTACAGTGACAGACATCAGAACAGCAGCTCCTTGGAGAGCGACACTGGTGGCTTGGGACCCAGAGGAGCCACTGGAGGACTGTGAGCGCTCGATAGGGTCGGGTGTGACATGGTGGCACACATGTGTCAGGATGCACTGGCTGTGCATTTAACATCCGTGTGCAGGGCTTTCCCACACATAACATCTCTAAATCTCAAAAAGTCTTAGCCAGGAGCAGTGGCTCATGCCTGTAATCCCACACTCCGGGAAGCTGAGGCGGGAGGATCACTTGAGTCCAGGAATCCAAGACCAGCCTGGGCAACATAGCAAGACCCCATCTCTACAAAGGTACAAAAATTAGCCGGGCATGGTGGTGGTGCACACCTGTAGTCCCAACTACTCGGGAGGCTGAGGCAGGAGGATTGCTTGAGCCCAGGAGTCTGAGGCTGCAGTGGGTGATGACAACACCATGGCACTCCAGCCTAGGTGACAGAGCAAGACCCTGTCTCACAAAAAAACCAAAAAACCAAAAAGTCCTATGTTTCAGGGCCCTCACACCCAGGGGAAATCCTAAAGACAAGAGGAAATGAGGGTAAATATTTTGTTTATTCTATGATAGGCTCAGGGATCTCGGAAAACCTCCCTAACATTCTCCCGAGGGAGGTTCTTATTCATCATGGTCCTGCGTCTGTGGGCCGGAGAGTGTATGCGTGAGCAGAAACACCACCGGTTCCTCCCCTCCCTCTGGCTCCCTTTCTTCACAGGCTGGAGGTCAGTGGTGAGTGTGGGCCGCAAAGCCCACCAGAGTCTCTGATGGCCTGTGGGGGCCATCCCCACACTCGCTGCCCCCAGCCGCTGCCAGAGTCCACAGTGAGGACTCGGCCGCAGCTTGGCGGCCCGCGCAAGTGCCACTGGCAACGTTCGCCTGGAGAAGTGGGTGCTTTGCCTCCTCGAGCAGGACCCTGGGCTGCAGTAGGGTGTCAGGGGCTAAAATGACGGCGATTGGAAAGGCTTCAAATAAACAAAGCTTTCTGAAAAGAGGATGTGGGGCTTCCCTCTGGAGCTACATACCTGAGGCCAACTTCTGCACTTCCACAAATGTCATGCAAGGCGAGTCTCAGGCCTTCCTAGCACGAAGGCCTTGCATAGGCCAGACCCACGAGCCACGAGTGAGCAAGACGAGTGATAACCAGATCTATGTAAAACAGGCCAGAGCCTGACCTTCCCCGGTGACGAGTCCTCTTCCAGGGACTTCCCTGTGGTGGTCTCCACCAAAACTGACTCACACATCCGTCGACGGATGGGGGGATGAACAAACGTGGGGTCCATCCACACAGTGGAATATTAGCCACCCAGAAAAAGGAACGAGGTACTGACGCACGCTACAACACGGGCGAACCTTGGAAACACACCAAGTGAAAGATGCCAGACGCAGGAGGCCACACACAGTAGGATTCCACGTATGCGAAACGTCCAGAACAAGCAAGTCCACAGGACAGAAAGTGGCTGCCGAAAGATTGCTGGTTGCCAGGGGCTGGGGGAGGAGGAACGGGGAGAAACTGCTCAATGGATGTGGGTCTCCTTTTGGGGTGATAAAGGTGTTTTGGAACTAGATAAAGGTGGTTGCACAACATTGTGAATGGACTAAATGCCCTGGGATTGTTGACTTTATGTGGTGATTTTTGTCATGTGAACTTCACCTCAGTTAGAAAACACTGTCTTATAAAAACCTTCACAGCATCGTCCATTTGTTCATCGACCAGGTTCCTCCACCCACCCATCCCTGGTTGGCCTTTGATGCCGCAGCGGCTGCAAGGACATGGTCTCCGCCCTGAGGAGCTTCCACCTTGGCAGGGCTGCTCTCAGTCTGTTAAGATTTTTCACAGATAGAGACACCTCGGTTCCAGCCCCAGGCTGCGAGGTGCTGGCATCTGTGTTTTCCAAACACTCCCAGGTAATTCTGGAAACCAGCCAGGCCTAGCATCTGAGTAAGTGCTTGAGACGAGCTCTGACCAAGGCCACAGAAAGCCCAATTCTGGGCTCCGAAGTATCCCCAGTAAAGTAGGCACCCCACACTCTGAGAATGAAGTTAGGCCTTGCACCTCACGCGCAGGCACAGCACAGCGTGACTCAGTTTCCCCATCCATCAAGGTCTGTCCAGTTTGAATCGGCGTCATGCCACCTCTCACCACCAGGTGGCAGGAGTAAAGTGGGTTTGGCTTCCAGCGTGGGCTGGAGAAGCCGTCCACTTCCCGGCGTCCTCCAGGAGCAGATCCTGGTAAAAGGGAGCTAGGACTGAGGGTCGCCAGAGGACAAGTACTTAGTCCTGGAGGTGTGCTCAGAAAGGTAGGCAGCCACGGGAGGCCACGCGACTGTTTCTGCCATGGCGACGTGGTTGTGTGTTGAGCACCTGGGATGGTACAGCTCTAGCTGCGTCTGGGGAGAGTCAGTGGAAGAGGTGACAGGCACTCAGGACCCCAGGAAGGGCTGACGAGAGGTGGCACATGGGACCTCAGGAAGGGGTGATGAGAGGTGGCACGTAAACAACAACCCTTGTCCCATAGCGTGGTGGAAACACACACAGGGTACGAGACAGATAAGCGGAAGTGTGTTGACTGTGAGAAGTGCCGGTACAAAAGCTGGGGGGCGGGAAGGTTAGAGGCTGGCGCTTCTGCATGGGGAGGTCACGGGAGGCCTGGCTCTCTGGGAAGACCTTTCTGTGGCTTTTTGAGAGACGACATGAGGGTGTGAGGGACAGATCCACACAGACACCTGGAAGGAAAGGCTCCCAGGTGGAGGAAACAGCAAACGCAGGGCCCAGGGCCAGCTGCAGGGCTCACTTTGTAAAGGTATCGCGTCTGTAGTTTCACGTCCTAATCGCTCCTGGCTGGTGTATGGGACGGCAGTTGACTTTCGCACGGTGACCTTGCATCCTGCTGCACAGCAGTTCCAAGGTCGTTTTGTTTTATTTGTGTTGATTCTTTGGGATTTTCTACAGTCACGTCATTTGTGAACAAAGACAGTTTTATTTCCTCCTTCCCTGTGTGTACACCGTTGACTTCCTTCTCCTGTCCCAGTGCATAGCCAGGACTTCCCGTGCGACCTCAAACAGGAGTGGGGGAGGGGCCTCCTCACCTTGTTCCCGACTGGCCCTTCGATGCCGACAGCGGGACCCCACCGTGCTCTCATGGGGACTGGGCCTCCTCTGGCAGGAACCACAGAGCACAGTTGTGTACACCAAGGCCCTTCCTGCCAGCACTGCCCCGACTTTCCAACTTGGGGACCCAACCACCTGTGAGTGTCCATCCCAGGTCCCCCAAACCCAGAGCCCTGGCTGCGTCCCTTTCGCCCACAGGACCAAAGTCCTGCCTCCTTCCACCCCACCCCTGCTGCTGGGCCCTTCACATGCCGCCTGGATGGAGGCTCCTGCCATCCACAGTGGCTCTGTCTGCCCGGGGACACCCACCAGCTGCCTCTTCGAAGGCCCTCCTTGGACCAGACCCCTCCTTGGGCTGAAGTTCCACAAGGACTCTGAGAAACTGGCTGTCCTCCCCAGAAAGAAGTCCTTGCTCTTTCAAGGAGGGTCATTTTAGCAACTTGTGGGAGTCATTCCTCACTGCCTAGACCTCCCGTTTAACTAGGTGTTGGTGAAACAAGATCAACCCATCCACTCACACATATTAATCAATGACCAAGCCCCTCCCGGTGTCAGGCTCTGTATGAGGCGTGGGAGGTGACCAACAAATCATTCTCGCGCGTTGCTGCCGACGTCATTTGAATGGGTCTCGGCATGAAGACACAGTGCCTTGGAAATGCAGCGTTTCCCGTCCCTGCCCTCTTCTACCTTCAGAATAAATCTCTAAGTAGAGCACTATCGAATTCTTCACAGATGTAGGCCACACAAAGCATTCTTATTGTCTGTCACAAATATAATATCTTTTAAAATCTCCAACACAGCCGACGGGCTGGTCTCCTCTCATAAATCTGGGCTGCCGTCGCAGATCAAATTCTGCTCTTCAAGCAATTTTACAGCTAAATCTCCCCACACAATTTGTAATAGTTTCTTTACAAAGGACATTAAGCTAACTATGATCCTTTACTGAATTATGTAGCATTTACCATTTTCCTGTTTTTAGACGCCTTATCCCTTTCTAGTGGATTCTAAAAATATCAGTTAAGCCGCCAACTAATTTCTAATCCTTGCTTCTATTAATATTGACAGATGGGCAGTTCATCTCTTAGCCTTTGTCCTTGCTTGATTAAGCAATGCTAATCTTTTCCTGACGGTTTGATTGTTGACAACGTGACCACGTCTGGCGGCAACGCAGGCAGGAAGGGATTCTGCAAGTGCAAGTCCGAGTCCAGCTTAGCTACAGAAAGACCCTCAGGTAGCTCATCTCTGTCTTTTCTCCCCCCTCATTCTCTCTTTGGGCAAGAAACCCACAGTATTTAAAGATGTAGATTAATTTTAAATTGCCATTGTCAGCAACCTGCATGGTGCAGACAGGCCTCTAGATTTTGCTGTTAGCTTAAAAGGTGGCCTGGGCAGACCCCTTAGCCTGGGCTCATCCGAAGCGGGGAAGGCCGCTCTAATGAGTGAGTGGTGTTTCCACCGAGACCTGCAGGATGGCGGGGTGGGATCCGTGGGCACCATCTGGAACCCTTCTCCCTGCTGCATCTGTCTCCAGGGGACCATCCCCGGGTCAAGGGGACTCCTCACCCAGGCTTCACTCCTGCTCCAGGGAGCCCTCACTGAATGGCTAGAAGACACGGGACTGCGACCGCCCACGCCCCCACCTCCTCCTGTGCACCCTCTCCTGAGACTAGATTGCATTTCAGCTTCACCCCCCGACCTGCCTCCCATGTGGCCTGACACGCGTAGTTCACGGATGCACCCTCGAGAAGCCCCTGCACATGGTTACTCACCTTGGAGTCTGTTTCTAGGGAACCCACAGCAGTCAGTACCAAGAGTGGTCCTGGGAAGTAACTCTCAAATGGGGTCTTAGAGCCAGATCATCTGCAGCGGGCAGTGAGGCCGGCCGTGGGGATGCTCACTGGGGGTTGTAGATTGAATGCTGATGACCCCTAGTATGCATCGTGAAACAACGTTTGAAGCTTTAAATGCTACCTGACTTCAGGACTTAGCATAAAGCTCCAGTGATAGCATAAAGACATGCATAAAGACTTAGCATAAAGACAGTGATAATTGTGAAAAAAAAAAAAAGATAAATAGATCCATGCAACGGGATAGTGAGACCAGAAATGGATCCACACAAATACACTTTCCAAATATCATCTACAACGTAGCCTGCGTGGCTGCACATGTACGTCAGAATTCACTAGCTGTGTGTTTAAGATCTGTGTACAGCACGTCCCCATATACAATATCCCTAAAGTTCAAAAAGTCTTGGCTGGGTGCGGTGGCTCACATTTGTAATCCTAGTACTTTAGGAGGCCAAAGCAGGAGGATCACTTGAGCCCAGGAGTTTAAGGCCAGCCTGGGCAACATAGGGAGACCCCATCTCTACAAAAAATTTAGAAAACTTAGCTGGGCATGGTGGTGGGTGCCTGTAGTTCCAGCTACTTGGGAGGCTGAGGCAGGAGGATCCCTTGAGCCCAGGAGTGTGAGGTTGCAGTGAGCTATCATTGAGCCACTGCACTCCAGCCTGGGCAACAGATCGAGATCCTGTCTCAAAATAAATAAATAAATAAAGAGCCCCTGCCAGCTGTGCCCTTCTCACAAGACAGAACTCAAAGCCCTTTCTGCTCCACCCAGCTCTGCTGGCTGTGCAGATGGACCCGAAGTGCCAGGGACGCAGCACAGGCCCCTCCAGGCCAACACTGCCCCACGCCTGACGTCAGACCCCGACTGCTGAGCTGTCTGAACTCCTGCCAAGAGCTGCCCAGCAGGCCCGGGCAATGGCAGTGGAGCACCCGGGCTCTGCCGCTAACTCGGGTGGTGATAACTACCTGAGAGGTCACCCCGAATGACGGGCAGCAGGACCCTCTCCTGGGGGTGCCTGACTGCCTGTGACCCCAGGGCCCAGCAGGAAGGACCTAGTTACTTATTGCTACAGTGGCCCCTGCTGCCTCCCAACCTGTCCACAGCACCCCCCGCCCACCCCAGGTGGAACTCTCTAGGTGTAATCACGGTGCTTTTGGAAGGGCCACACCAGCGGGGCTCAGGTGGTGTGGGGCTCTCTGTCAGCAACAAAGACCCTCCTGGTCTAGAAAGAACAAAGTCTGCTTTGGGCCGAGGTTTTTGTTTTTTTTTTTTAATAAGCATGTTTTCACTCTCCACACAGCTTATCAGCTAAAATCTTATGCTTTTGTCCCTCCCCACAGACACCCAGCAAAGTGTCTTGCGGGAAGCAGGTCCCAGGAGATCCCTACACACCGTCTGGGTGGCTTTGGTGTCCCAGGGTTACAGCCAGTAAGGCGTGGTGTCCCTGCCACCACTGGCACCCAGAAGTGATGAGCGTCCGCCTCTTCCTCTGGCCTGCAGGGGGCGCCGAGTCCCTCTGAAAGTCAAGCTAGCGTTTGTGGAAAAAAGAAGCAATGTTGCAGTCCCAGCCAATATGCACAGATTAAAACAATGAACAAAAACTAGCCGCCAACCAGCAGATCGTCCCACAAAGAGGCTGCAGGGGCTTGAATATTGAATGCAGAGATTCCAGGGGCAGCTAAGGGGCCGCCAGGAAGGGAACTAGAGTCACTGAGAAATCAGGACGATTGCCACTTACTCAGCCACCCCTTGGGGAACAAAACAAAAGTTGAACATAAACCAATGACCCTGCCTCACTGTTATTCAGTGCAGGCAGGTTCTCCTTCCCGAGTTCTCCTGAACCGAGTCTGAGGGAACCTGAGGGAGGGACTAGCTAGTGGGGCTCGGACCAGAACAGCATTTTTATTTATTTTTATTTTTTTATTATTTTATTATTTGTTTTTGAAACAGAGTCTTGCTCTGTCACCCAGGCTAGAGTGCAGTGGCGTCATCATAGCTCACTGCAGCCTCAAACTCCTGGGCTCAAGCGATCCTCCTGCCTCAGCCTCCCAAGTAGCTGGGACTACGGGCGTGCACCACCATGCCCGGCTAATTTTTCTATTTTTAGTGGAGACGGGGTCTCGCTCTTGCTCAGGCTGGTCTGGAACTCCTGAGCTCAAGCAATCCTCCCACCTCAGCCTCCCAGACTGCTAGGATTACAGGCGTGAGCCACCATGCCTGGCTTCAGAACAGCACTTTTAAGTCAAGAATGACATTTTTGGTGTGGAAATACCATCAATGATACAGCATGAGCACAATCATTGCTGAGTGAAACAGGGTGAATAGCTTTCCAAGCTGGAGCAAGAGTACCTGCCTGTCTGGGACAAAGACGGGGTATGGTCTCAAGTGTCCCAAAGTTCCTTCAGAGCACTTCTCCTAAGTCCTCCCAGTAAGTACAGCATAAGGATTTAAATTCAAAATGAGTTGCCCTTTCCCACGTTAGTGCCTGCAGGTGTCAGAGGACCGCCGGGCACCTGGCAGAACTGACCATCGCCTTGGAAGCTGAGCCTCTGTGAATCAAGATATTTTAGCCGTAGTTACAAAAGTTGTCAAAATGTTAAGTCTTGGTTTAATGTACACAGTTCACAACGTACCTCCTTGTCTTAGTGACTAAGTTACGAGAGAAAGTGGCGGAAAATCCCAGCTCATGTCCGGTGGATCGGGTGGCTGCGGGAGGCAGCGGGGCGTTTTTTCCACAAGCTTTCAAAATAAGAACAAGCGCTGATACCTAGGAAACAAAGGCAATGTCATGTCTGGACTTTTCCTGTCGAAACCGTTTTAGGTTGATGGGAGGTTGGAGAGGCGGCTCCTGTACACGCCTCACCCAGCTCCCCCGATGCCAGCGTTTCTGAAAACTCAGCAATCAACACTGGCAGAAACTGCTAACGAGACTACAGACTTTGTTCAGGTTTCCCAGTTTTCCCAGCCATGCCTGGACAGAAAATCTTTTCTAGACGTGTCCAATGTTGGCCACCCGCTGGGCCAGAGCGTCCTCTTGGTGGGAAGAGGAGAATTTGGGTCTATTGCACAGCAGCGAATACACTCCAGACGGAACAGACGTGATTCTCAGGTTAAAGGAAATCAATGCGTCCTGGGTGCTCAGCGCCAATAAAGGAATTATTCTGATGGGAGGCTAGAGAAGGCTTTACAAGGGTTAGTGTTTTTACCACATTCTCAATGCTGTCTCATTTTTCTCTTTTCTTTTTTCTTTTTTTTTTTTCTCTGTCACCCTGGGTACAGCGCAGTGGTGTCAACACAGCTCACTGCAACGTCCAACTCCTGGGCTCAAGCAACTCTCCTGCCTCAGCCTCCTGCGTAGCTGGGACTACAGGTGCACACCACCACGCCCAGCCAATTTTTTCTATTTTTAGTAGAGACAGGGCCTCGCTCTTGCTCAGGCTGGTCTTGAACTCCTGAACTCAATCAATCCTCCCACCTCTGCCTCCCAGAGTGCTGGGATTAAAGGTGTGAGCCACCACACCTGGCCTAATTTTTCTCTTTTCTAATTTTGGATTTGCATTTCAAGTCATATACAAAATTTTATATGGATAGTTAACACTCATCCCTTATGTTGGGACAGACATTGATCAAAGGGTTCTCTAAGACGTGCCTTTCCTGGCAACATGGAGAAGAATATGGAGATGAAAGTCCTTTGCGTTGGCTTATTAACCAAGGATGGAGTCAGCTGGAGTCGTATGTCCCGGCCTGTGTGATAAAAGGGGTCCCGTGGGTTAAATGACACCATGCCACACAAGTAAGAGATGGAAGGAGGAACTGCTGGTCGTCTCCACTCCACTCAGCTGCTTCTCAGTCACCCAGGAGCCTGAGCAAGTGTATTTTTTATTCCACGGGGCTTCTGCTTACTTAAAAATGTGTCACAAGGCAATGCTACACTGCGTCTCCTGTAGTTTATCTCATAATTACTTTCTGGGATTAAAATCTCTGCCGAGCTGTCTTTGCATCTGTGAAATATTTATGTTGTGCATCACGTGTCCAGGGGAACGCTGACTTTGATTTCCGTTGGCAATTTTTACTCTGAGTCCCACATCTGCCTCCGTGACTTGCGGTGCCAGCGCCTATGGCAGCAGCCAGGAGGGGACATCAGGCAGAGGACAGAGCACCTGCAGGCCTCTGCTCCTTAGGAGACAAGTGCTTAGGGATGTTCATCCTGCCTGCCGCTCCTTCCTCGTCAGCGGCACTGTCACTTTGGAGTACTCCCTCGGCCCCATTTTACGCGACTATAGAGGGGCCGTCAGTGTCCACATAGAGTGGACTTTGATTATGGTGACATTATGTCCAGGTTTTCCCAAAGGAGTCCCTGTTTATGTCTCTTGGTCCAAAAAAGTATTGATAGCACCCCGTTTTAATTCTCAAAAGTGTCCCCATTAAGATCACGTTAATCACCCTAAACATGACCCCAGAAACCACCAGAGCCCATCGGCGGGTGCCAACGCAGACGTGGGAGGGAGACACTCTCTGTGCTGGCCCCTGCAGCCGGGATGCCACCAGCTACATCCCTGTCACGCAGAAGAGGCCGCCCTGCAGCAGGGGGAGAGGCCACACGCAGGGGTGAGGGTGTCAAGGACCGCATTTGAGTTTCTGGATCCAAGCACATCTGAAATTGAGGCACCAATAAACTCCCCTTTCGGCAAAATCTATTTTGAGTTGGGTTCTTGTCACTTGCAATTGAGAATTCCAGCCAACACATGACCTTGGCTTCAGCAACCTCCCGGGGCCCTGCCCCGGCCCCCATGTTCAAGGGCCCTTGGAGCCCCGCCTCTGCAAAACCTTCCCGGACACTCCCGCCGCCCCTTCAGGCTTGCCCTGGGGGAATTTTATTCTCAGTTCCGATAGTGATTACAGCCTCTGGCACGAAACCTCAAAATTGCAATGTCTGCGTTTATTGTCCAGTTGTTCCAGGATGTGGGATTTTTTTCCTGCAAGAGCAACAGGACTGTAAACTCCTGGGAAGAGACAGGAGCCAGCCTAATCTTTTCTTCTGTTTCCTTGAGGCCCGACATGGTGCTGTGCACACAGCAGGTACCCAGTAAATATTTGCTGAGGATATGAATTATAAATGCAGAGGTAAATTAACTGTGTGTCCAAGCAGAAAAGAGAGTGGCCTGGGTGAGTGGGCGGTGGGGAGTCACCTGTTTGACCTGCTGGCCAGGGAAAACATCTGTCCTCTTTCATGAGGCGTCCAAGCTTCTGTCGCCAAGACTGCGCTTCCTCTCCTCACATTCTCTTGTCACCCATGTCAATCTGACCTCAGCCTGCACATCTGGGGCCGTTCTACAGGCAGCAGTGACCTCCCTCAGCCTAAACCCAACAGGTACTTGCCGTCTTGCTCCTTCTGGAAAGCTCTCCCCTTCTCTCCGACGACACCTGCCTCTCCTTATTTTCCTCCTGAGTCCTTCGAGCCTTCGGTTGCTCATTCTGAGTTAACTTGGCCACTTCCTCTTTCTTTGCTCTTTAAACATTGGCTGTTCCTAAGGCTTTGGGCCTGGGCCCTCTTCCCCTCCACGCTGGATCCTTGCCCAGCAACGCCTACCACTCAATTGCCGTGTTTATGGGCATGATTTCCTGCTTTCTCTCTCCACACCAGACCTCTCACCTGAGTTCCAGACTCAAGTATCCACTTGCTCATTCACCAACTTTTCTCTTTTGTCTCATAGCTGATGCGTCCTAAGTTGAAATACTTTTTTCCCCCCCGCTTATTAGCAAGAATGCTTTTGGCTGCAAATAATAGAAAACAACAACAACAAAAATGCCTTGAACAATCAGGGCTTATGTTATCTCCCATTATGCGAAGGGCAGAGACCATGAGACTGGTCACCGTCCCAACAGCATCCCAGGTTCTTCCCACCTCTCTGCCCTGCCATCCCTGTGCTCTGACTTGGCCCCGAAGTGTGGCCCTTCCTGTCAGCAAGAAGGCTACTATTGCTGAGTATCACAAAAATATCTCCAGGAAGAGGAGGGCTATGTCCTAATGGGCATTTTTTTTGATATTCGGGGGCCCCTCTCCTCCTGAAAGACTGGTCACGTGCTCATGCCCAGCCTGCAGGGGAAGCTGTGAAGGGAAGCGAAGTTCCTACCTTCCCACGGCCACTGGACCACGGCAACACCATCTTACTGCGCCCTTAGCCTCTGCTCTGTCTCTCCTCAGTCCACCCTCCACACGCTGCAGCTGGACAAATTTCTTAAAGGGCCACGTGTGTGGTGGGCATAATGCCAATGTGTTTTCTCGCCTCCAGCACTAAGTGTTCTGCCATCAAGACTCAGCCACAAGGTGACACTCGCACAGCTGCACGGAAGGGGAGAGCGGATGCTGCCAAGACTAAGGAAGTCGTTGCTCAATTTTGACTGTTAAATCTAAACTTTTGAGAATTCATAGCAAGTCACAGTCTTAAACCAAGGCTTTCAAGAGACAGAGAAAAGGGCTTTCTTGGACTTCATGAGAAGCCTGGGTCTTACTTATTACAAAACAGAGCTTGGGAGATTTGCCCTAGAGCAAGAAACCTGAGACTATGATGGAGAGGAGGTTTCCTGCCTTATGGGAGAAAATCACTTCCAGGGCTGGAGGAGAAGTCTGGAGAGTTCTGAAGGCAGAGACCTCGGTCGTGATGCTATGGGCCCAAGAATGGACCTGGTGCTCAGCCCGCAACCCCCAGTGCATGGCGGCTTGAGGTGGGCACAGTGAGAGGAGCAGAGGGCCAGTGTGGGCGCAGAGGGGTTGCTGCCTGGAGATGTCTGCTCCCCACGGCTCCCACATGCGGGAGATTAGAGTAGGGGACACGGCGTGTGGTCAGGCAGGGGTAGGACTGAGGGGATGCCCTGGGTCCATGCTCCCCGCACACAGGCAGAGTCCCACGTCCCCCCATGTGCCCCACGTAGAAGGCCCAGAGTTGTTGAAACAGACGTGACCTGGGTTGGAAAGGCTTACGTTGCAAGTTCTGAGTTCATGATCGGGCTGTGGTGGACTCAGGAGTCTGGGTTTGAGCCCTGGCTGCTATTGGGTATGTTTAACACCTCTGTGCCTCGGTTTCCTCAGATGTGAAACAGGGGTCACAACAGTGACTTAGTGGTCACTCTGAGGAGGAACATTCTGGCCCTGTGGTGCAGAATCAATGTGTCGTGGACACG
>RJWJ010032776.1:0-18311 GCA_004363605.1 Indri indri
CTTTATGTTTCAGAGAATTTATCACTGTTTGAAATTACATTATTCGTTTATTATCCGTCTTGCCCTGCAAGAATGTAAGCTCCATAAACAGAGGAACCTTGTCTGTCGTGTTCATTGCTGTCTTCCTAGCTCCTAGAAAAGTGCCTGGTATATATTAGGCACTAAATAAATATTTGTCAAACAGCTGTACGAATAGCTCCTTGCCCAAAGGTGTTTCCTTCACACCTCCCTCTTGTCCTTTCTTGCTGGGACATGTGTGGGCCTTTTTGAAGCATCTGCTCTTGGCAAGGATCAGGTGTAGGAGGTGAGGAGGATTGATGTGATAAGAAGGACGAGAGAAAAATTAGAAGCAGCACTAATTGGAATGAATTTGAATCTAGCAGGATGGATTTGGATTTTTTTTTCTTTGTCGTTGGGTAAGAAAGCAATGAGAGGGCAGGATTGACCTCCCTTCCCTTTGTCAATTTTAAAGAGATTCTAGAACTGTACCAAGACTGACATGTTCTTGCCTTTTTTGTTTCCCAATAACCTTTCCTTATGTGTTTTGTATAGTTTGGAAAAGATACGGGCTTATTCTGGATGAATATTTCAGTTTCATTTATATGATTGGTATGTTGTAGGAAGCCACTTGACTTATACACCTTATGGCTTCCTCATGAATATCTTATTTATGCATTATGTATATATCTTATGCATATATTAATTTACTCACATTCCTCCATACCACTATTAGGTAATCTTGAATCATTAGGGACACAGAGTTCTAAACATAAAAATTCTAATGCCTAAGTTAATTAAACTATACTTGCTCATTGTCTTAAAAGATTTTTAATAAAACTTGAATGAAGTAACTATGAGTCTGTTATAAAACTGCATGTGGAAAATCTAAAGTTCTTTAAATTCTCAAAGCCCATTTTATTTAAGTAAATGCTACTTCTTAGCCTGAGCATTTAACAAATATATATGTGATTCTTTTTCAAATGAAGAAAAACATGCTTTGAGAAGTATAAGTTAGGAACTTTCCAAACCAGCTTATTCAGAATTAAATAACATGGTGATAGAAGAAGGTTTATAGACACATTAAACGATTCTGCAGCTTTAAAAATGATGCCGTTTATATATTATCAAGCATTCTTTTCTGCCCTTTGTGCTTACCTGTTTTCCTCAGGTTGAACGTAGTAAATCTACCCTTCCAACTTCAGTATGTTGTGGGGTGTTTGCATTAATACAGCTTCACTTATATACATCACAGTGTAATTGAATAGAGGTTAGGAAAGATTATGCCATCTATTATGAGTTGTAATTTTTCTGGCGAGTTTTTTTTTCCAAATAGCACTATTCCCAGTGTACTTTTATCTTTAAGGGATACTAAATAGATAATGTGCATCATAAAATTTTTTGTGCTAGTTTGCTTCGCAGATCATACTGTCTTTCTCTGCAGAACTGGTATGAAATTTGGAGGAAACTCACCTTTGTAAGAATAGGTCCGTTATTATTCTATGAGGAAAAAAAAGATTTTTCCTCATTCTTCCTTATATTAAATGACCCTTGTTTCCTGAATGCCTCATAATTGTCACTAGACTTGCGTGAGCATTTCAGTAATCCTGGACTCACAAAGATGAGAAACACAGTTATCAAACTGGTCGAATTTGTTCAGTTTAGTTTTGTTTTTAACACACGATACAAACATTTTTTAGATTAACACCTTTGCTCATGAAGTTCTGAAGATCTTCCATTGGAAATACAAGTATTTCCAAAATTATGGGCACATATTTTTAAAGGCAATCATTGACAAACTTGATTGCTTAAATGACTCTATATTCTTTTTTACAGACTCTTAGAAAGAACCATCCGGTCAGCTGTAGAACAGCATCTTTTTGATGTTAATAGCTCTGGAAGTCAAAGTTCAGAGGACTCCGAATCTGGAACGTCATCAGCATCTTCCACCACGTCCACCAGGCAGCGACGACACCAACCCAAGGAGCAGGACGAAGTTCGATGTGGTGGAGACAAGTGAGTTGGCGTTGGTTCTTCTTGCTTGAGTCTTCTCTTTTTCGTTTTAAATATATGCCTAAATTAGCCACTGTGTTATAGTTACACCTCCTGGTCCTCTCCCATTTCAGTATTTAGGTTAAAATAGTATTTTTTTAAATTTATTTTTAATTTTTAGGAATACATGATATTTGTACACCCCTCATTCTTTTTCACCTGAACTCATAATCTACACCAAAATCTTTATGGAAAAAAAAGAAACTTCTTTTTGCTTAGTAAAGAAAAAGACATAAGATAAATAGTATAAATACCATGCTGTACCTCATTGAAACATTTAAGGGCTATATTAACAAACGTAATATTAGAAATAAAGCAGTACTATGCTATAACCCACTGATTTACAAATGATATATGCAGTACTCTTTAAAAAACCCTTGGAGCTGGTAGATAGGAGGGGTAGTTGTAACATTCCATTTAGAAACTTGAAAAATTATAATTCAGGAGATATTTACATTTAAAAGTAGCTACTCACTGAGGGTATAGAAAGCATTCAGGAGTATAATTGGTTTACGTACTGCCTATATTGTGTTATAATTGCAAGTATAGATTATTCATTTAACACTGCTCTTATCCTCTGCCTGTCTTTTTTTGCCGAAGAATACGTAGCAGCACTTTGCATTTTTAAAATATCCTCAGTGTGTCACGACATCCTGCTTTCCACCCTCTTTGTTTGGGCAGAGGGATAGCACATGGAGGTTTGAAGTGGCAAGGAGCCTGCTGGGGAACAAAGAGGGGCGGTGGTGACCATGGGTGCTTGGTGGCAGGTGGGGGAGGACAACGGGGTAAGGTCAGAAACAGACGGGGCCAGACAGGGCAGGGAGATGTGGAGCACAGGCTCACTTGCGCGCAGAATTTAAATATAGCATTTCCCACATCCAGGGACATTTCTAGCATAAATTATCCTGATTGTTTTTGACTAGCTACACCAGGGGAACAAAGGGAGATGGGGAATGGTAGAGACTGACTGGTGGTGGAAAGACTATACCCGTGGAACCCTAGCCTTCCCCTTAACTGTCTGCTCTGGTGTTCCCTTCACCGCTCGTTTGGGTCACTCATCCTTTTCAAATTACAGCCGGGCACTGAGTAAGAGAATCCCGGGGTACACATATACATACTATTGGGGTACTGTATACAGCCGAGGTGACTTACAAACTGCCTCACCATACTCTTCTTCCTTGGTACCTGGTCTAGGCATTCTGATGTCCCTTTCACGAGCTCCTTGTTTGCATCACCCTCCTAGTCGCGAGACCAGCCACAACCTGACACCCTAGGTCACATTGTGTCTTGATAGTCCTTTTTCAATTCCCAGCCCACACGGAATGGTTACTCTCAACTCTGCAGGTCTTTGGAGAAGTGAGGTCCTTATCTCTCAAGGCCCCAGATCTACTGATTTCATGAGACCCAGCTTTGACCACAGGTCAATAGTCCTTTCCTCCAGCTGCTCTCCCCACCTTCATCCTGGGCACTCTCATCCTTTCGTCACCTCCCTTGATCCAGGGCTCGAATTCCAATCTTGTTTCCCTCTAGCTCCATTCTTTTCCCTTTGCTCACCTCCTTGTTTTGAATTCTTTTCCAGCAGGCTCATTTTTTCAGCATCTCCACTTTGGTGCCAGATTCCTATATTAACTTTCTTCCTTTCAGTGACTTTGAAATGCCCCCATGAAGGTCCTCTCCAGTATCCCCAGGAGAGTCATTAACATATCATAAGTTGTAAGAAGTTGTGAGAAGGTCAAGAGTCATTATCGATAGCCTATAATAAATGAGTTTTTCATACTATATACTTATATATAATCAATACATTTATCTAAGATTTTCACCAGGCTTTGCTTAATAAATAAGGAAATATTAAACTAAACTTCGTAATAGTCTATTCAGAACTTTTAGCCGTATGGAATGGTTAAAACGTTTTTTGAAAAAGAGAAATCTGTTTGTATTATTATTATTTTGCCTCTAACAACTTAGAGCTACAACCAGTTTTTAAAAGTCCTTGAAGCCAATGATGAATATATTTTGAGATAGAGGAGTCAGTAAAATCTTACTACAGTCATCATGACAGATTTTTGAAATATGCAGTACAGAAGTTAGATAACACCATAAATACTTCATTCATTGTGATGCAAATGTTTATCATTTGTCTGAATTCATAAGGAAATATTGTCAGGCTTGTATCATTATTTGCTTCAATAAAAACATAAAATTTTAAGAAATTTATATTTATTATTATAAAAAGGTTCAGTTTAATTCATTTAGTAAAAAAAATCAGCCATCTGCCAGGTGTATGGAAATTTGAAATTTTGGTTATACGTATATGGAAGTTCGTTGTGATAGTCTCTCTACCTCTGTATATGTTTGAAAAAATTCATAATAAATATTTTTTAAAAAACAAAGCATCATTTAAATGAAAATGATTTCAGTCTTCCAAACTGAACAATGAACTGAAAAATTGATCCACATTTTTTTGTTATATAAATATTATGTTAAAAATCCTACCGCAAAGTAAAAAAAAGAAAAACATGCTATGTTAGTGGAATAATAAATAGTTTAGTATTACTAGAACATTAAGTAAGTGTGTAGGGGATGAGGAGGAAACTCTGAAAAAAAAAAAGAAAAACTGGAGATAAGATCTAGATAAGTAAAGTGAGACTCAGAGATCTAAGTTCAGGTCCAATCCAGCTTATGTCAGTTATGATTGAAACCTGACAGAATGTTGCAGGAGGGAATTACATACACAGTGCTCTACACAGTCGCATAGGTGCTATAGCCAAGACACGTGTGCATATAAAAGCAAAGACTTTTCCTTTGGGGAGAACAGGATTTCCACATGAGCACAACTGCACGGTCAGATTTTCGTATATTTATTTTGACAAGATTTATTCTAGTCATTCATTTGCTATTCAAAAAGATTATAAACTTTGTTTTCTGATTTTTAAAAATGATTTTTAGTTTCTATATTAGTCTGTTTGGGCTGCCATGACAAACTACCACAGACTGGGTTGCTTACACAAGGAAATGTATCTTCTCACAGTTCCGGAGACTGGAAGTGCAAAGTCAAGGAGCCAGCAGCGTTGGCTTCTGGTGAGGCCGCTTTCCTTGGCTTGCAGATGGCCACCTTCTCACCGAGCCTTTCCTCTGTGTGCACACTCTCCTGATGTCTCTTCCTCTCCTCATAAGGACACCAGCCCTGTGAGATTAGGGTCCCACCCTTATGACTCTTGTAACCTAAATTACCTCCTTAAAGGCCCTGTCTCCAAATATGGTCACATTGGGGATCAGGGCTTCAATATGTAAATTTTTGAAGGAACGCAATTCAGCCTATAATAGCTTTCAAGCATGAAAGGTCCTCCATTAAAAAATTACCATTGGACATATACCCCAGGAGTTAGGCAAGAGTGATAAGAAGACAGAATGTAAATAGTAAAACAAGTAATTTCGAGTTTTAGAACAAACTCACCGAGGCATGCACAGAAGGCAGCGCTCTCATTGCATGGAGGGGAGAGACTGAAGCGTTTGCGTGAGCACATGTGCTTGCATTTTGTCCCTGTTAGCTGTTCCTCCTCTCTTTAATTACTTCATACTTAAAATATTTCTTATAAATGTGCAGAAATCCTTTATATAATTTCACTCAATGTATATTTTTCACAGTAAAGTTATAGAAAATAAGACTAAATTAAATATAGAGTGTTAAAAATTACCAAAGATAGCATAACTTTGAAAATATTATGATAGTATTTAATTCACAATTTTGCCTTCATTATAGCTGAACGATATGAATTTAGATTGTAGAATAAATATTTAACGTTAGCTCTCATTTTTTGATATGGTTCAGCCGATAGTAAAATATGGTATCTGTTTTTACTCTTTAGAACTCGTTTATTTTAAGATACGGCTTTAGGTATTTAGGGAGATGCATTACCTCAGTCATATAATGAAGGAGAGTAAACGTCTCATTCCTTTGTTCCTTAGCAGGCCACAGTGCTGTGCTGTCTTAATTTACTCCATGATAGAGTTTTTTGGAAAAAAAAAAAAGTCCAGGTTGCTAAGCAATTTAATTTTGTGAAAACCTATTACAGGAATGTTTATAAATACTTAAAATTGTTTCGTGACCATTAAATGAATTAAGTTCTATAATTATAACATTTATATCTTCTTCTAAAATTAAGTCATGAAGGACTTCCACATCATAAGCTTACATCCTGGAACTCCTTTGTACTGGGAAGTAAAAAATCCATATTTCAGTTAAAATGCTTTTTATTCCATAGCTTTTGTTAACTTATGTGATTTCTACCAAGATTATGTAACTCAATAAGATTTAAATACTTATGCATTTGTACACTACTAAAATGTCTTTGTCATTTGGGAAAATCCTTATGTCCCATTCTAGGAAGATATCATATTTCCTTTTCAGATACTCTCCCATATTATTAATTAATCCTCATCAATTTATGAAATTAAAAATATATATTAACATCTGTCAATAATGGGAAACTTCAGTGTAAACTTGCACTCTTCTCCCTGTTTGAATACAAATTACTTTTGGTAAAATACAAAAGCTGTTCATTGGTAGAAACATAGCCCTTGCCAATTTGCCTCTAGGAATAATTTCTCTTTTAATGTGATTTATTTGGCACCAGGCATTCTCAGGAGAGGCACTCTACTGAGATTTTGATCAAAGATGCAAACTGGAATTTCTGGGCATTCTTTGGACTTCCTATATGTGATATGATGCATTGGCAGTATCATGAAATGTCTGTTTTACCTTTTAAAATAAAATTAAGCTTTTTTGTTTTTCAATTCAAGGGGACTTATCAACAAAGAAAATATTCCTTCTGGATTCAACAGCTCTGATGGTTGTATTTTGAACACTCAGGAAGTCGAAAAATTACATGAAAATACTTCTAGTTATACTGGAGAAAGGAGCAAACCTAAACGTCAGAAGTCCAGTACTAAACTTTCTGAGCTCAATGAAAATCAAGATGGTATTGTGGTAAGTGAATATGTCTATAAAATTTTTACTTATAGCCAGTTAGGAAGTATCACATCTCTTTTCTTTACTTTGTA
Organism: Indri indri; assembly: GCA_004363605.1. NCBI lineage: Eukaryota > Metazoa > Chordata > Mammalia > Primates > Indriidae > Indri > Indri indri. The sequence continues at coordinate 7,111 of RJWJ010032776.1, forward strand.
AAAAAAGTTAAAAGTAATTTCAGTTTCTGAGTTTCACAGAATTATAGAATGCGAGTTCTGAGAGAGACCTTAGAGCAATTGAGTATGCACATTTGTATTCCTCTTTAATAAATATAAAAATTAAGGCCAAGAAATACTGCATTCTGCCATAGGAACAAGAGACAGCACACACTTTGATTTCTGTGTTATTTAAATTGGTCTGATTTTTATCTCATTTTTTAAAGCATTTTTAAACTTTATTTTTGGAGTAAAATTGCCCGTAAAGCATTTTTCCTTATTTATTTTCCTCTATTCTATTTGTTCTTGTCTATATGAATATGTAAAAAAAAATAAGTGAACTTAAAGTGAGCTGAAAGAAATACACAGGGAAGAGGATCAACTTATCTTTGTGTTCAGAAATCTCTTCATGTTCAGAAATTTAGTTTAAAATCTATATTCTGTATTTTCTTCTAAATTAATCAGAAACAAAAAGAAATCAATCCCCTACACAGTTGCCTCAGACCTGAGTCCTGGATCATTAATTCGCGTATAGTATAAGTTTTACAACTGGTTTAGTCGATAACTAAATATTTCAGTGTAACTCTCAATATTCATCATCCTTTTTCCTTTATGCTTTAGTTTCCCTAAAAAGTGAGAACTAAGGTCTGCTTTTTTAATTTTAAAAAAGATAACACAACAAAAACCCTGGAGATAAATTTTATAATACAACATGAACTGGAATCTCTAATAAAAATAGGCAATATCCATTCTTACTATTTGGTGTGAAAAACCTTTGACGTACTTTGATCGGTTTTTAGCTCCATGCTGGGTTTTCCATACATTTAACAAAATTTATGGGCCACCTGTTTTCCCATTGTGAGTTTTTGCATGTGCTCAGAGAAGATTCCCAATTTTGCCCTAGGTGAAATATACATAAATGCAAATCTAGGAGAAAACACATTTATGTGATTTTTCTCTCAAAATGTCTTGATGCTTAGTTTCTAAGAGTAAACTGACCAGCTAGAATGGACAGAAATAATCACCCACCTCAGACTTGTGTCTGATACAGTTCTCAAAGAAATTAAGCTTTGGAATCAGTATACGTTAACTATTTTTTAACATTGATGATTTAATTCTTTTTTTGTTAAAAGTAAATATTTAAATAAAATAAGTGATACTAGCTTTTTTTTAGTTCTTTATTTGGCCCATGATTTACTTATCTGCCAAAAAGAGATATCTGGTGACTAAAAGTCTAAGACTTGGCTTTAGAGCTTAAAAAGAATGTACTTCGCAGTTTGAATCCCTTTGTTAGCTTAACCCATTAATAATTTTTTTCCCACTAGGAATAATGTCTTAAGTGGTAATTAGACTTAAAGTCATAATCTATTCTTCAATTTTTTTAAAAAAAAATTATATTACCTTTAAAATATTCTAAATTTTAGATGAGTAATTAAAAATTAATGCAATAAGACATTTCTACAAGAATCCTACTACTTCAACCTTTAATAAATGGGAACATTTATGGACTACTCTTACCATACCTAGAGAGGTATGTTTGTGACATAAAACAATTCAAAACCTTCAAAAGACACTTGAGTCAATATTTTCTTGTAAGACAAGTACTATTAGCAACTGTGGCACATTTGAAAGTCCAGTGGCATCCTTCTCATACAATGGAAGCATTGTGCGTTTCAGCATATGTGACCTGTACATTACATTTTCCCCTGCCTCCATCTCGGTGATCTGGGGAACTTACTGATCTATTTCTTTATCTTAATCTTTCCTCCCTAAACCTTAGACAAAGGATGGAAATTAGAATTTATAAATCGTTTTGTGCCCAAGGAAAAAGGTAGTTTTGTTATTGTATTCATAGATCTTTACTGCCCTTGTTTCATTCTGAAAAAACGGGAATACTTTGCCAGTCGTAACACATTCTTCAGATGTTCCTTATTTCCAGAAGGTATAAGTGCAACACAACTGCATTAACAGAGGAACACAGTGTATTTGCATGCTGTTTTAGTAAAACCAATGAATATTCCCCAGTCTCAGATGTGTGAAGAAACAACGTGACAATTAGAATTACTGAAAAACTTTACAGAGGAATATCGAACAGTACTGAAAATCAACCTTCATGAATTACATCTATAAAACCTCAGATCACTGGAGAGTTCTTAAACGTCTGACTGAAACATTTACAAAGTAGGTAGGGAGTTAAACAAGTTAACACTCATTTATTTTGACCCTAGAGATCAGGTAAGCTTTCTCACATCTCACAACTGCTTTTTGCAAAGCTTTCTATTGTGCGACATAACTTTTTTCTATAATTCCCAAAACTTACGTCAATTATATTTTGGTTCCTTCTGTTTAGGAAAAAAAATCAGTGTTCTAACCGAAATATCTCTAAATTTGCATAATGCTTTTACAGTTTATTTTCTGTTCTTATTCTTTCTGAATATTTCTTAGCCTCTGAAAATTTTCATTTCTTCTAAAATAGTCCATTTATGTATAATTATAAACGTATCATTCCTTTGACACTGTTTTGAAATGATCTGAAGATAGAGTGTGCTCTCCCTTGGAATTCATGTTTCAGAGCTTTAGGAAAACCTAATACTATTGTGCTAGATCTTACACTAAAGATTTTGATAATCTTTAGTGAAGATCACCAACGGGAACAAAGATTCTTTGTCATAGATACATCCCTCTTTATCAGGAAGGACACATTCAGGTAATAAGAGCCACTACGCTTAGTTTAATGGAAGCCCTTTTATAGAGGCCTCTTCTAACTCAGACTTCAGAAGTATAAATATAATTGAATGTTGTCATAATTTATTTCTCAGATCCATTCTAAAATTGTCTAACTGTGTAAATTATCTAAATGTGTATATCCTAATGGCAGACACAAACTCCGTCTAGTTCTTGGGACACTGTCTTAACTGTCAACAAATAGCAGAAAAATATTTTCCTTGGAGATCTGATAGCTTTAGAAGTAATAACATCAACAACAGCAACTAATATTCATTAAATGTACCAGGCATTATTCTGAAGCTTTACATGTGCTATTTTGTTTACTCCTCATTGCAACCCTATGTTAACTACGGTTGCCATCTTCATTTTCCACATGAGGAAACCGAGGCTCAAGTAGAGTCATACAGTGGACAAATGATGGAACTGGAATTCTAAACTAAGCATTTCTGACTCCAGAGCCACCATCGTAAATATTATGTTGTGCTGTACCCTTTTTTCCTATTCTTTGATGAAGCCCAGGGTATCAAACTGAGAATTCTAGACCCAACTCACATGGAAAAATAATTCATCTATTTACCAAGCCAAAGATTAGTTTCCTACTCTAATTATATATTTACCTTGTGGAGATTTTTGTACATGCCAATTTTATGGGATTGTTGTGAACCTTGATCAGATTTATTTTGTAAAGTGTTTTTATAATGGAAGGTTATTAAAATATAGACGAATACATGTTGATTCAATATATGTTCTTTATTTTGATGACACAGGATGGGTGGACTATGCCAAACATCCTTTTAATGCAGATAGGAATCTCTGAGTTCAATCTAGGTTTTGCTATGTTTAGCTACAAAATGTGGATAATACCTAACAAAGACATCATAGGGCCCAATGACCATTTCTATGATATTGTCAGATATCATCTTTGTTAAAAGGATGATAAAACTCAATATGCAATTTTACATAAGCAGTATTTAATAAATTCATACTTTAACTAGTTTTAACATAGAAATGTGAAGACTAGGATTAGCTTGTATTTCCATATTATCTGATTATTCTATTTTAAAGAAAGGAGTGTCTGCTGTTGGATATTCCTTACCATTCCCATTGGGCACTAATAATTGTTCTGTTACAGAATATGGAAAGTCTCTGTTCTACACAGCCTCAGGAGAGGACTGGACCTGGTGATGTCGAATGGATGTCTGATAAAAGGTGATTTTAGAATTTTCTCTTCACAGTGTTTGCAAGGATATGAAAAGATATTTTTTCATATAATGCAATGTGAGTTTATAAAAGCTAAAAAGAACAGAATTAACGGACTATATGTTTACTAACAGTATTTTATAGGAAGGAAAATGTTTAGAATAGAAAATCTACCATGGTACTATTGAAGGCAAATAACAATAGTTATGTTTGTTTTTGTTTCTAGTTTTGTATTATTTTGATTAATTTTGTTTTGTTTTTGAAGTTTATAAGAATTTAATTTAGAGATACTCAACCTACTTTTAAAATAAATGAAATCATATCAATGAATGAAAAGCATTGTTATAAAACAAATGGACATTTTATGATATTTAATGTTGTTTATAGCAAAGAAAATGAAAAAGATGGCGGATATACCCAGCGTTTTGAGGTGAGTAGCCAACAAGAATATAACGGTGACAGCTGTCTCTGTTCATGCATTCTTGACTGTACATGTGCAATATTATTAGCTTGTCAATATGGGATAATAAGATAAGTAGCCATTAGATAGTGAGACTGTGATTGGTTAGAAAGGCAAATAGCCTAGACTTACAGATTCCTTGAGAAATCATAAGAATTGCAATATTTTGCTTTGCAAATTATTTTATTTTGCTTGTGAAGATAAACTTTAATAGCATGGATTTCTCTTTAGATTTTCTATAAAGTGAACAAAACAAAAAGCCAAAGCCATTTGTTTGATTTCCATGATTTGATACTTTTTTTTAAGTGACTGAAATATATGGGTAGTGAGTTTTAGTGGATCTGTCACAGGATTAGCTCATTAATTTCCAACTAACACAAATTCATTATTTAATCCAATTTGTTTTTTGAGTTTTATGTCTCATTTTAAATAAACAGAGAAAAAAATCTCTAACTCCCTTACATTGCCTATATTTTCAAGTTTCATTTACATTCCTGACTTCCCTCCTGTCCTCTCAGGGCACCACCACACAGACCCAAGTATTTGGTTTCCCTCACTCCCAACTCCAGCTTCCATTCAGTGTGTGAGCCTCATTTTTAATGCATGCATGTGTTAATCTGTGGCCTCCAAATGCTTCCAGCTCTACTTTCAATCTTACCAGTTTTGTTTTTGACAAAAATTAAAGCTTTTTTCAACCTATTCTTAAATTCTGACTCTCGATATATTAAATATATAGAGAATGCTCCCTCCAACCCAGTGATGCTTAATCTTTGTCGGGCACTGACCTAATTCACTGATGAATTCGGCAACATACATTAAATCCCACTACATACGGGTACTGTGCTAGGAGCTGTAACTTAACCATAGCAACAGTTCATGCCCCCGTGGAGTTTTACAGTCCAGCAGATTAAGAATCAGAAAGCTGGGGGCCTTTTTCTTAGAAAATTATACTCTCACGTAAAATCTTGCAAAAATTGCCGGAAATTAATGACTACCCCCATGCACACACTCTAATACTATTACTGCAAACACCTCATACTTCCTGTGTTCAGTTCTTTTCATGTATACTTCTTCATTAACCTAGCCAGATAAAGGGAGGGAAATGCTTCCTCTTTCTGACTTCACATCTTCTGAGCCACTTTTTTCATCTCTTATTTCCAACTCATTTGTGTTTCCCTCCTTGGGACCCACAGCAACAAGTTGACATTCTTTCCTTATATCTCTAGGCACCTTTTTTAAGAGCACATTTCCACCATGATAGTGATTTTTTTTTTTTTTTTTCTGGTTTCATCCTTTCTCTGCTGTCTTCCACAGTTCACAGCAAGCACCTACTCATCTGCCATGGAACGTTACTTTAAAGAAAATCACTTTGCCAGCCTCCTGGAGAGGTCTTCTCAGTTCTTCCCTTTTATGCCTGTTATCTTTTATGAGATAAAAGAGAACAGAGTAACTTTTGTGGAAGGACTTCATAACACTAACTCATAAATTCCAAGTGGCACCCAAACTAAATTCATGCTGAACTCAGTTTGCCTTGGTCTTTTTGGGGCCAACTCCCATGGCAGTGGATGAATCATGGGGAAACAATCTCAAATCCCTCTTCCACGTGCCAAGTCCTGTTCTTACATCTGTCACCCATGTATAGCTACCAATCAGCACCCAGCCCACTGTTGACACTCCTAGAGCATTCACTATTAATAATCATTGCCATCATGACAATTTCAGTTAGGATGTAAAATTAGGTGGTGAGTTAAAATCTAGACTAAGCTGTCCGTGTCACCTTTCTATCACAGCTGCACCAAAGAAGAAGAGTAAGACATCACTCCACAGATTGGGATTATTTCTATTCATGAAGCCAGGTGTTTCTTTCACTGAAAGAAATGTGTTTTATTATTATTCATGAAAGACTCTGAGAAGCTCCGTTTCCCATTGTTAGGCTCTTTCCCTTGTTTCAGTGTGTTGTAAATTCTTACTTTTCAATACATGTAGCACTTCCTAAAACTTATTATGATAGTACCACCTAAATAGTTAATCTGGTTTTCTGGTAATTACGGCAATAATCCCTAAAATTCAGAGATGAAAACAAGTCTAAACTTTGGTTACCCCTCCTAGAATTCTGTTTAACCAGTATTTACTTTGTTTTAAGTGTACTATGGTGTCAGATTGAGATGCCAGCATTTACATGCCCACTACAAAAAGATGACATAATGTTTGCAATTTCATTTTCCATTAAGATAAATTTCGTCCTTATTAATACTGTCCTTAAAAATTCTCCTTGTGAACACTCAGATTCTTATGATAAAACAGCAAATGACAGCTCTTGGGGAGAGGTGATTTTTTTTTCTTTTCCTTTTTTTAACTAGTATTTCCATTAGAATGAGGAACAGTAATTTTCAGCCTCAGAAATGCTTCTTAAAGAGAGGCATATCTTAGGTCTGCTTCTCAAAGGCAAATGAAGGCACAACTATGACTTTATTTTTAAATAATCAATTTGCAGCCTTAAATGTGTTTTATTTGAAGGCATGTTGCTGCAAGTGAACATGGGTTTATCCCTTTGTGTCATGTATTTTTAATTTCTTTTAATTATGCAACTAATCTTATCCAAAAACGGGTTCTACTGAGATCTCAGATGTGCGTTAGTCCATGATGGTTACCCGTTTCTATTTCATATGAGTTTCTTATGTGGTTTGGATTAAAATTTGTTTAGTGACTGACAATGAAACAAATAAGCTAAGAGTCACTTCAAAATGCCAAAAACTAAAGTACAGTTTCTTCAGGTAGGTTCTAGAAAGGCTGACATTTTAATAAAATATCCTGTCTGGGCTGTATAAAATAACACAAGGAAGAGCCTAGCTCACTGTTCCCTGGGCATGCAGAATCTAGAGTCTTTGTTCTTTCGTTTGTTTTTAAACTCTTTTAGCAACTTCAGACCTCCAGAAGAGAGATCACCCTTAAAACTAGCAATTTCTAGGTTCTAAAAGATATCACTGAAAATGCCGATTTTCAGAGTTCTGTTTACTGTGGAGTTTATACCTTATGCTTCAGTACAATTCCTTCCAGTATGTTATTTCCTATTATGAAAATATCTTATGCTTCTGTATAAAATTCAGGATATTAAAACTATAATCTTACAGTGAATCTTTTTGTCAAGAGAGAAAACAAGAATTATTAACTACAAGTGAAGGTGTTATCTGGGAGAGCTCATTTTATGTCAGAATTATAAGGCCAATAAAGTGTTAAATTCTTTCAAGATATTTTTACATTCTTTATGCTTAATCAGCCTACTGCTTAAGAGAGCTTAAAAGCATACCTTTGATAACAAACAAGACATTCACAATAAACCAAAGACTATTTCCCTTTTTCTTATCCTGCTTCAAAAAAAAAGAGGGAGAAAGGAGAGAAGACAAGTCTTTTTTCAGTCAAGACTGAGAATTAATATTAGTTTTCACAAGATCTCAAGTGTAGGTTTTTATTTGCCCTGAAAAGGTGAATTTCTGAAATATCCCCATTAACAAGTATTTATGAAATGGACGACTGTCAATTCAACTTCACTGTATTTCATGGAAGCTTCAAGACTTTGTTATTGGTTTTAATATTAGAACTGGAAAGTTTTAATAGCTCTATTTACTTACATTCACTTCTAATTCAATCCAATCGCAAAAGGCTAACGAAGCTTTGCAGTCTACATGGATTTTAAAAATTTGTTATGTCCATTTTCCTTTATTGTCAGCCCAACCACTAACTGTTTAGAGTTCCATGTGTTTCTTCTGTTAACACTGTGGTGCCCATTGCACAGCACACTCTCCGATACTGTCATTCCTGCCTCTGGTAAGCCATTAACTAGGCCACTTATCATATCCTGCGCAGGGAGGGAGAAGGGATGGAACAAAAATTCACCGACTATTCCAAGCCAGGGAATGAGCAGGATCAATAAAGTCTGGAAATATTAATAGAAAAAGGCCCAGCTGGACAGGGACATGTCTGGACCTGAACGTGAAATGTCACTTGAGACCCCAAAAGAGGCGACCTCGCTCCATATTTGCTCCCCAGCACCCTGTGTTGTTCTTTGATAGCATATGTGACAGTTGGCACTTGTATGCTCAATGTCTCTCTTCCTCACTAAATCCCGTATCTTGTTTGCTCCTAATTCCAGTGCCTTGGACATAGTATATGTTCAATTAAAACTTGCCAAATGAATGAATGGGAAAGGGAGGTAGGGTATAAATGGAAATAGCATTTTTTTACAGTTGCTATCAGCTGTTTTATACATGTTTTTTGTTTAATCCTCACAACAATCTTACAAAGCCTTGTTCCTGTATTACAGGGGAAAAAGCTAAAGTTCAAAGGGTTTACTCACTGAAGTCCTCACAGCTAGTAAAGCTGATATTTAAACTTGGGTCTCTGCCTCCAAAACCTACCCTAATCTGCCATATTATATTGTCTCACCTAAGAGCCAAACAGTTTATTTCAGTACACAAATATTTAGTGTGTTTGCATATAGTATAGCATTGTTGACAAGGGTTTGGTGTGTCACATCACAACGTAGGGATCTGAGTGGAAAGTTGTGAAATTAATTTATTCTCTGATTTAACTGAAGATATTAGACATATAAATAATAAAAGGTAAAAGCAAAAATATCTTGGTATTAGAGAATGCCCTTGACATTTTAACCTTGATGATCTAGGAGGAGAATGAGACAAGCAAATAGACAATATTTGCAGTACTGTACGATAAGTACTGTTAGTGTGGAACAGCCTGGCAAGGTGCCTCCCCCACCCTAGACTAACATTTTAAAGCAGAGCAGTTTTTATGCTAGGATTTTGCGACAGAGCCTGAAGAGCTTCACCATGGGCAGCCACAGAGCAACATCTCTGGCACACACGTGCACAAAAAACCGTCAGCAGCCCACTCTGCAACCCCAGGCAAGGCAGCCACGTCAGGTTCAGAGACCAGCAGGGCCCGAAATTGGGACTTAGGCTTCTAGGAGCAGCAGGCAAGTGAGAGAGCAACCTCAGGGACTGATCAGAGCACAGCAGGACAGAGCCAAGATACACATGTATTTCCAGGTAGGGTAGGTGTTTGCTGTGCCAAGTGAGTGTTTGCTGTGCCAAGTACATCCATGGCTATGCTAGCTGGTTTATGTAGGAGGGATCTCTCCACTGCTGTGCCAGAAGTCAGCCAGGAAGTCCAAAGCTCACGTAAGTTAACATTGGTCTATAGTACGAATGATGCCTCATTATGTGTGGCATAGTACACATGCTAAACACTCATTTATGGTGGCCCTAACTGTCTTTGCTGGACTCCAGCTACAGTGACCTCTTTGTTATTCCTGAATCATATAAAAATGACTGTGCCTCAGGGCCTTTGCACTTGCCTTTTTTCTTCCTGAAATGCTCTTTCCACAGATGGTTCACATTCCCACTTCCTTCACATTTCTGCTCATGTCACTTGATCAGAGTGGCCTTCCCTGAACACTCAGTATAAAGTAGGAGACCTCAACCCCTATCACCAAACATCCCTCTCACCTTGCTTTATTTTTCTCCATAGTCCTAATGTTTTTTCTTTATTAACTGTCGCTTTCCTGTAAGATTCATTAGGACAGAAACTTTATTTTGTCCACTGCACTTTCCCCAGTGTCTAAAAACTGTCTAGCACATGGTAGGTGCTCAAAAATCATTTTTTTGAATGAATAAGTTTTATCTTTGTATCTCTAGAACCTGACAAATGGGCAGCCCTATTATGTAATATATATTTATATAATGTGTAAATATATAAAAGCCTAGCATAATATATATTTATATATAATATAAATACATGGTACTTAGTCCAGCATGAGGCCTTTCACAGTCCAGCTTGTGCTCAGCTGACACCTCATTATCCGCCATGCTCCCTTCCTGTCCCAAGGGCTGGCCACCCGGGACCTCTTCTCTTGCTGTGACCAAGTGCACCCTGCTCTCACGCCTGCCTTTGCCCTGTTCTTCCTCCTTCCTTTTGTATGAAAGGCTGTCCTCCCCGGCCCCTCCGACCCACACCTCTCTCCTGCCATGTCAAAGTTGCTGTTGCTGATTTATGACAGATACACAAGTGGCTCTTTTGCTAATATTTTTTCATAATGCATTTAAAATGTCATTCCATCCTTTGATATGTAGTATGTTTCACCCTGAATTGCAGTTGTATGTGCCTTGTTCAATTCCTTTCTCCAGCGATTTTGAGGCGTGGTAGCGTTTGACTCACTGGTCTTCGTACAATGCCAGATAATAGTAGAGCGATGGCTTCCATTTGTGTGTCTCTTGTGCCCTGGGCACCAGGCTAGAGGCCTTTCATACTTCCTGACAGCTCTTCAAAAACCCTTGCAAGACTGTATCGTTAATGACATTGTAAAAAGTAAGAGACGGGAGAAGAGAAGCAACTCAGCCAAAGCACCAGGCTAGTAAACGTCAGAGCCACACTTCAAACCCAGGACTGCCTGAGAGCAAACTCCATGTCCTTTCAGTGGCATCACAGCTTGTATTACTTGATACGTGTTTCTCATGAAGAAAATACCGTGCTTTAAAATATTCTCTCTCATTCTCTCTCTCTCTCTCTCTCTCTCTTTCTCTTTCTCTCTCTCTCTCCTCTCTCCTCTCTCCTCCCTCTCTCTCTCTCTCTCTCTCTCTCTCTCTCTCTCTCACACACACACACACACACACACTCACACACTTGATTGGTAACTGATTGACCCTGTAACTTTTAAAAAGCTGAGCCCCAAATTTGAGCATTTAACCCTGGTGCACTTAGGCTTTATCTCAAGGAAGAAATTATTTTTGTGACACAAATGCCT
>RJWJ010032777.1:0-18306 GCA_004363605.1 Indri indri
AGACTGTTTCTTCTGTCTTCCCTGTAATACGCCGTTGCGCCTCCTTCCTAAGGAGAAGCATGCTGGGTCTCATTTTTGTGGATCTAGCAGTGAGAGACATGACGAGGCCAGATTTGGGAACACAAGTTCTTTTTGTCCTTCACACTACAGCTACGAGAATGGTCTCCATGGTTACAGCAGCTTCTCGGAGGTGTCTAGATTTTCATTTTCTGTATTTCTCTACATGTCTAATTTATGAATAATCTTCTTGTAAGTAACCTGCTGGAAAGTTTCTGCATGTATGTGAATATCAAGAAATCCATATTTATATATATTCGAAACAAAAAAAAACTAGGCTGATAGGCATTTTTGGCACATTTTTTTTCCTCCTACTATAAAAAGAAATTAGGGTTGACTTAAAAAATTTCAAGTTAAACAAGATTCAATGAAAGAAACACTGCCTTCATGTTCTTCAAAGGCATGTGAGCCATAGAGGGCTGGAGCTAACCTAATTATGTTTTCTTTAATGTGAAATAGCTATTTGCCTGACATTCATTTGCATCTCGCCATCACATTCAAATGGCTGGGACATTGATTTTTTTCCAGGGCTCCCTTTGAACATGAAAGTACTTTTTCCTCTTCTCCCCGCCCCACACCTTGTGAGAGCAGTGATAAGAATGAATCGATAATCACATTGTTGGATAAAAATGAATATAAATTTTATTGAAAAACAACACCAGCAACAATGTGGGGAAAGCATACTCAACAGCCCCCGGCCCACACAACTCAATGCACACGTTATGAGAAGTAATCACCTCTTCAGGTTTCCAACTACTTATTCCAAATGAAAAGAAATTATAGACCTCAGATAAACCGATGTGGGCCTCAGACGCACACCACCTTTGAAAATGTTGTCAATAGCAAACAATCTGGCAATACCCGTTAACCCTTTGTTTGCTGCGGGCGAACCGGTGTGTTTTAAGAATTAATTGGGATGGAGCGAACCTAATCCATCCCAGTGGCATCTAAAACACCAGAGCACTGAGAAAACTCTTCTACTTTTCAAGTCCTTTGAGAAGAGGATTTCACCAACTTTCTTGGCATCTTGTCCCTCCTGCTCAACAACAGGAAATAGTTCTTTATGTCTAGCCTAAATCCTTCATGCTTCAATTAATCTATTTATTTCCTTTTAATCTCAGCAGGCTGTGAGGAGTTTGTGCTGGTGGGACAATGTAACATATGGGGACCTCACAATGATCATAATCAGATTGAAAACGAAGTCCAGCTGTGCTGGTGGCACTTTTAAAACAAGCTGAAAAGAAGTTAATTGCAGTCCTGATCGCAGCCCCTCTGCTCCGCCCCTCCCCCCTGTCTTGTTCCCCGGGCACCTGTCTGCCCTGTGGTCTAGGGGCTGCTATCCTGGGACTTGCGAGCAAGTGTACTCTTGAGTTTGAGCAGTTTCAGCGCTTCACTGGTATAGCAATGAGTGTGGTCAAAGCTGTCCCACTCAGTCCTATGTCCAGTGTTTCTGCTTCAAGAAGGGATTTCCCGGCAAAACACTCCTGATTCCTATCACATTCCGTCTTCTCACCACGCCAGCAGGCCCCCGGCTCCCCTCACAGCTTGTGTGTGACAAAGACGTGCTCCACGTACACGAGGAAGCGCTGAGAAGCCACGAGAAAGCACCAGTGGTTTTAACATAAACATCTCAACAGTATTTTTCAAGTTCTGCATAAATCCGCAGCTTCGCGGATGTGAGCAGCGCCCGCAGCGCCGCACTTCTGCCACCAGGGTGCGCCCGAGTCATTTCACCGGCCGCTGGGACTCGTGGGCCGGGAAACAAAGATGGGGATTTGAATAAAAGCCTTCAAAATACAATCCCGAATTTCTACCCTGAGCAGCATGCGTGTAAAAATTCATGAAGATTGGATTTCGTTTCATGTATTTTTACTTTAGTGGGAAAGAAATGCAGGTGATTTTCTGACTGCGCCTACAGCTGTCTTTACAAAGGGGGCGCCTGGTTAAACGAAGCGGGAGGGGCGGGGTGCCCTGTGGGCGCTTTGAAAGGCGGGGCCTCCCTCTCTGGTGCGGGGGACAGCTCCTGTTTTGCTGGGTGGCATCCTCTGCATGCTCCAGAATGTACTGATTAATTATATTGTCTATCAAAAGGTACATCTTTTATTAGAAGATCTCCAGCAGGACTAGCTGTGGAGCCAGCACTGGGTCCAGTGAGTGACATGTGTCATAGAAGGCATTTATTATTTTGATGAAACACAGCACATTTCTTTCAGCCTGTAAAATCAAAGGTGTGTGAAAATGCTGTTTTCAGGGTGTAAAAACTCCCCTTGTTTCCCCGTGGTGGTGCATACCAGTTATGTCTCTGGGGCTTTTCTGCATTTTTCAGGTGTGAGTGACAGGGTGCCGGCCAGGTGGCAGAGCCTGTCAGAGGGCAATGGAATAGGCTAGGGCAGCTCAACGCCCCAGGAGGCATGCCCCTTGTGCTCACGGCCCCCAGCCTGGTGCAGGATGGGCACCCTTATGAGCTGGCTCTGGGCTAGGTCCATGCTGAGTGGTAGGGACTTTAGGGACAGGGACTCCAGGGAGTTGACGGACTGAAGTGTTGGGAGCCTGGAACTTCAAACAGGCCTGGGTAGGGGAGGCTGCTGTTGCCTGGCGGTCCTCCCACCCTGAGCTTTGGAAGGCAGGGGCTGGGCTGCCGTGGTTCACCTCTGCAGCCCCAGCATCTAGCATGGCTCCTGGCACTTACTAAGTGTCCCCTGAGCATTTGTTGGAAACACAGATCTGAGTGCAGAGGGGGAGGCATTAGGATCCTGGCTGGCCCTGGCTGTAGGTGAGCCCAGGGGCAAGTAGAGCGGCAGAGGGGAGAGATGCCGACTCTTAGGGGTGAGGCACGGAGACAGGCAGGGATCATAGAGCTGGAGAAGCAGGGAGGTTGGCAGGGATCACCCCAGAGTGTGTCCGGGTGCTGGGATGGTGTTGCAGCGGCCACAAGGGTCCTCTCTCTGTCTTTTCTTCCCGCCGCCCTTGCTGGAGCCAGCCCTTCCACCGTTGCCATGGCAACGCCAGCTCCGGGTGCTGCTGAGGGCCAGCTGCTCTGCCCAGGCTTCTCAGGCCTGGCCTGAGCAAGCAAGGGGCCCTGAACTGTCCCTGCAGAAGGCGTGCTCTGCATGGCAGGGTCTCTCTTCTCAGAGAAAAGGAAGGAAGGGAGACGGGATAGGGCTTTTTCGCAGAAACGAGCACAAACACTGTTCCCACGTTGCTGGAGGTCTCCCCAGCCATGGCTTTGCTGGTGGAGACTGTGGGGGCAGGCAGAGCCCCATTACCCTGCAAGACTCGCTGGCACCGCTGCAGTTTCTCTACTCACTACTCACCTCTTCTCTGCAGGGCGTTTACTTAGGGTTATCTACAGGTTTCCTGTAAGGTGAGTGGCAGGGGTTGGGCTGAGAGGGCCTGGGGGCACCCTTCCCCTGAGACTGAACTTGCTGCCCTGCACCTTCCTCTAGGAGCACAGAGCCGGAGGTCTTATATCCTGAGACTCAGGCTGCAGGACTGCCAGCGGTGTCCCTCCATCCCTGGCCTCCCACTGGGACACTCACAGTGGGCACTGGCTGCTCTTTCTTTGGAGCCTCCTCACACCTTCTGGTTGTCACATTCCCAGCTATGCACGGGGACTGTGGAGGCACTCTCCACACCTTTCTTCCAGGGCTCTTGAGGAACAAGAAGCAGCTAATGAAGAGGCAGGAGGAATGCAGAAGATGGTCAGGTCTGGGAAGAGATGATAGTCCGACATTCCCTGGGGGCCCGGAGCTGTCAGGAAACACTGTCATGCTGCTTGAAAGGGGCTCTTCGATTCAAGGATGACTCAGCCTTGCAAATCATGCCCCTCCTGGGCGCGGAGGAGCATTCTCTAAGCATCACGTGAAACGCTTTTAGCCTGGGCAGCAACCCTGCTTTCCCACATCAACCCTATAACAACAACGACAAAAGCATTAACACGAGAAGGGGGCATCTGGGCGCTGGTGTACAGTTTACAATACCTTGGATTTCCATAGCACCTTTTTCTTCTAAAGAGCCTTTGCCTCTGTCCCCTTGGCCAGGGCGACAACCGAGTGAAGCCTTCAGAACGTAAATATCACAGCTCCTGCGGCAGAGCAGGGACACTGAGGCAGAGCCCTAGAAGTGATTTCATGCAGACTCAGGGGTGCCCAGGGCTCTCTGCACCGCCTTTGGGCCCTCCCCGGGCCTGGCCTTGGCCCTCTGGAGGGTATGCCGGGGCCCAGGCCCTCATTGGGCATTCACTTTGTATTTCAGGATGTAGGAATAGAAGTTGTGGTTGGCGTTCTCCAGCACCATGACGTAGACTTCCTGGCAGCCGGCCGTGCTGCAGCTGCCCTCCCAGTAGCCCTCAGGGTTCAGGGTCAGGGGCCATGTGTCCTGCCCCTTCACCAGGACTTTGGCAATACCGTGCAGCTTCAATTTGAATGGGACGTTCCGGTTGGCGGGAAGCACACCTGACAGGGGCTCCAGCAGCTCATTGTCCTGCCCCCAGTTGCCAAAGCTCTCAGGGAACACGGGCCAGTTCACCTTGGTGTTGGCACAGCACAGGAGATAATTGAAGACAAAGACGTAGTTTCCTGGTTCCTGCCTCTTCTTGACAAAGATCTTGAGGGCAAACTTGCCAGCATGTGGCAGCTGGACTTTCAGCTCTATCCGCTTCTCCCGGTGCAGCTGGAAGATGTAGCGCCGCTGCGTCTCCTCGGTGATGGGGCCGTCGTCTCCATGCAGGGAAGCCAGGACGCTGATGCCCTCCTCCACGCCAAGGCTGATAGAGCAGCGCCCATCACTGGTGTGGATGAGGGGGTCAGGGTGGGAGGGCTTTGTGATGCCCATCTGCTCTGAGAACCAGCTGGGGCCCACGGGCTGGTGCAGCTCAGCTGGCAGCTGGACACCCATGTCCACGTAGTTGCACTTGAGCGTGTACTCCAGCACTGAGCTGTAGATGTCGGAGTTGCCTTTGGCGAAGATCTGCAGCTTGTGGGTGCCCATGGTGGGAGGGTACACCTCCAGCTTCATCCCGTTCTCCCTGAGGCTCAGCAGCCCATGCTCTTGCTTGCCATTGAGCATGAACATGAACAGTGTTGGGGCACAGCTCTCGATGGTGACTGTGGCCTTCCCGTTCACTGTGGAGAGAAAGTCGGGGTCAGGAGAGCTGGGTCCAGTATGTGCTGATGTGCTGGTACATATTTAACAACTGTCTCTCTGGGAGAAAAATAGCCCTGACTTGCAGCATTTGCCCATTTCTGTGGTGTAAATACTTTCACGATGGTTGATTTTAAGCAACCGATATGACACACACAGTACTAGCTGGCTGCAGCACACCCCTGCAAGTGTTCCTCTACCCCTTTAGGTGGATGTCTTTGAGCAAGCTGAAAGCTGGGGGGTGTCAAGAAAAATGTGCCACCAGCTTTATGTGCCCATCCCAACCCTTTGATTCCCATCAGATGAAGACTGCCTGATTCCACAGAGGACCAAGGGACAGGAAGGGCACCATCTTCCCCAAGCCCCAGGTCTTGCTTTCACACAGCTCCCTCCAGCATCTGTTTGTTACAGTACCAACAGCTGTCATGTCAACACACGACCTTCCAATCTAGGTGGGACGGCCTCACTCCAGGAGACTGTGTTCAGGGGGCTGGGGTGGGGTGCTTCCCTGCTACCCACCTCCCCTACCCTCTGTTTCTCACCGAGGTGCGTCTTAACCATGTTTCTGGAATGGGCCCCTGAAGGGTCAGTGCGTGCACAGGAGGGTCTTTTGCATCCCCGCTCCCTCTGTCTCTTCCCCTTAGCCTGCAGTTTTGTCTTTCTTTGTCCTGGTCATTGATTTTCAGGGACAGGTGGTCACTTCCCTGGTCTCTGCAGCCCATGAGGACTCACCTACCAATTCTCCCTGGCTCCCAGGACCACGAGGAGGAGCAGTGGATTCCCTGAGAGCCTGACCTTGCTTTCTCTCAGAAGCTGGTCACCTGCCGCCAGCCTCTGCAACACCCTGCAATTCTGTTCACAGATGAGTGCAAAGGAAGGAGACAGGCTGTGTGACCCATGCTCACTAGTAACGTCTCCCTGGCCTGGGCTCAGACGCTCTTGCTGGGGAGGCAGAGGTGCCTGCCTTCAGCCACATCTGTTCCATGGTAACCTCCAAAGGAAAGTGACCAAGATCAACAGACTTGCTATCCCCTCCAGGTGGAAACCCTCCCCTCCTCTCGCTTCTTCTAGACCAGCTCAGCAGGCAGAGGCTGCCTCAGCCTCCACTGCTCACAGTCCTGTCCTATTCCATCTTATATCAGAGCTGGTTGCGAGTCTTTCCCATGCCATGAGGTCCAGATCCCCCGTGATTCACCTTTGATTGTGGAGCGTCACCTAGCAGCAGCCTGAGGGCTCCTGTGCAAACATCCACCTGCTTGCTCCTGGGCTCACTCCAAGCCCCTCAAACTGGAGACCCATGGAGAGTCCTGTTTCCTGCCTCGCCAGTGTCAGGGCATCCTCTCAGGTCCTCCAGGGCCACACCCCTTCGACCTCAGGTCCTCCCTTCCCACCGCCTCCCACAAGCCTGGATAAGGCCTCACCTCCTGACGGCAAAGAAATCTACTCGGACCCCACAGGTGAGGTTGAGTTCCCTGGAAGCGTTTTTCCTGGCCTTGACACTCCTTCAGAGAACTTATCACTGTTGTAATTAATCGGGTGAGCATTTTCATGTAATGTCTGCCCTCCCTGCAGGGCTACGGGCTCTTTGGGGAAGGGGCCAGTCTGTCTCATTGCCTGCCATGTCCTGGTGCCTGGTCATGGTGCCTGGCCCAGAGGGTTCTTGCCAAAGGTGTGCTGAATAACTAAGCAGACTTGAAATAAAGGGCTGGTGACCCTCCGGGCCCTCTGTGGGAGCCCTTGGCGTCTTCCCATGCTCCCTGCTGCCTCCTTCCCGTGCCCCGCTTCGCTCTGTCTTGGATCCTGCTGGTTTCCCAGCCCCCCATCTGGGCAACCTGTTCCTTCCCCTCCTTTGTGCCCACCTCAGTGTCCCTCTTCTGTTTCCTTCTCATCCCCGCTCTTAGCACACTAGCGACCGCAAAGAAATATTCCTCACGTGTGTACCACAAATACGGAATCAAGTTTTAGAACACTATAAATTAAAAAGTCTGATATTTATATTTTTATGTCTCTTGAAAAGACAAACTCAACCCAACAACGTTAGTTTGATGGTGCGGTGGCCTGGTCGACTCTTTCCCGTGGCACAGTGGCCTGCTCCAGACGGCACAGGCTCTCCCTCTGGTGCACGTGCAGAGACAGAGTCTCGAAGTGAGCACCCACGTGCTGTTATTTCAGCAGCAGGAGCTGCCAGGTGTTTGTAGTTTTGAAGAGTGTGCAAGAGCTCAGCAACCTGGTTAAGGAAACCATTGTGTGGTGGAAGGGACAGATCAGTTGGAACTAACTTGGGGGCACCTGTGCTCCCCTGCCGCCCCCACACTCTGAGCCCACCCACAGGCCACCCTAATGGCCACTGCGAGCTCAGGCCTCCTGTCTTGTACCTATGGAGGCCTCCTGGCGGCAGAGACCGTGCCGATGGGCAGTCCCTGGCTGAGGTGTGGGAGGGTGGGCTGCCTAACTCAGTGAGCCCTGCAGTGGGCCCAGGCTGTATGCCCAGCCCTGGGGCCTTGGAGAGGCATAAGAGACAGTCCTCTAGAGAAAGCCCTGCTTTCTCATGACACAGTTCTGCCCCCAACCCCCCGGCTAGCTTCACAGATGCCATGGCCCCCGTGGGGTGGAGGGGCAGGCCAGCCACGGGAGGCAGCTGAGCTAGTGTCCTGCACTGCCCACCCTCAGGGAAGCCGGCTGGAAAAGGCTGGATCTTGCCTCCAGGAGAGAGGGGGTACCGGGCAGGCCAGGCCAAGCCCTCTGGAGCCCAGTGCTCATTTGCAGTGCTTGAGTTTGGAAGTGGGGGGCTTATTGTGTCTCTTCCTTCCTCTCACTGCCTAGAACACATCTACCCCTGACTACCCACTATACCTGCTCTTCGCCTCCCAAGAGCAAGCTTGGTGGCTGCCTCCTTAAGGAAGCTGCCCAACCTTCTGTCCTGGGTGGAACCATCCCAGCCTCTCTGAGGAGACCTCTGCTGCTCCCTGACGTCACTGTCTGACCACCGACACATAGATACCGACCGGTGGGCCCACACGTTCTCTCCACCAGGAGTTTGGGGGAGAACACAGCGGGCCAGCCAGCTTCTGCTGGGCGGCTCAGCCAGGAGGCCGTGTGCAGCCAGGGCGGAGGCATTTCTCTTCCCTGCTGCGTGCACTGACAGACACTCACCAGCTCGGGAGCCTCTAGCACCGGCTCTGTGACAGGCCAGGCTGTGCGTCTGGCCCTCAGTGCTGGGAAACCTGCAGCCATCTGACACGTCCCCTTCTTGGTTTATGCCAGTGTGAATGAGCCTTTGTCCCTGCCCATGTGGTCCATGGCCATGCCCTGCCCCGATGGCCTGATGGCCTGGTTGTTCAGCAGCTGCCGCACCCCTACACACCCAAGGCCACATGCGGGGCTTGGCAGGGCAGCCTCAGGTGGGCTCCAGGAGGCACAGCACAGACTGTTTTGCCCCTGCCACCAGCGCACCAGCCTGGCCACCTGCTGTGGGCTCACCTGTCCTGATTACGGAAGTCTCTGGGTGGGCACTCAGCATCCCCTTGTTGTAGAATTCACTCTTGTGATACATATTGTTCTCGAACTGCCTCAGGGATTGAGGCGGTTTCAGCAGTTGCCAGTTCTTGTTGTCTGGGAAATGGTCCTCGATGAACAGAGCAGGATGGGTGAGGAAGTAGAATTCGTTGTAGCTGGAGCAGAGGACAAGCCGGTCAGTAGCTGAGTGGGGTCAGCCTGCACCGGCTCTGTGCGGGAGGAGGTGGGGCCGACAGGGGACCTTTGGGGGCTTTCTTCTGGCTAACACACTCATAGGAGGGGTCCTATCGACACCTCAGATGGAAATCCTAACATGGACACTGGAAACTCCTCCTCAGTGGATGCTTCCAGAAACTGGAGCCAAGGCAGGGTCTGAGGCCTGAAACCGTGGCCTGTTCTCAGCACCTGGGCTGTCTAGGGGAATGGGCTCCCCCTGCTCTCAAAGACAAACAGGAATTTGAAGGGAGCAAAGGCACAACCCACAGGCCAGGTGCTGGGCAGGGGGGTGTGGGAAGGCACTGCCTCCATCCCCCGTCTGTCTCTGCCTGGCAGCAGCGGTGGGGGCCTCTGTGGCTCCCTGGGGCCGACTCGAGGGCTGGCTCTCTGGAGGTCGGTGAAGGGGTTCAAGACGAGAATGGGGAGGCTCATCCCACAATGGGGGAGGCTTGACCCTGCCTGGGGAGAGCAGTGTCCAGAGAAATGGAGGGGAAGGAGGCGTCTGTGAGCATGCGAGCCCCATGTGTAGGGTGTGTGGGCACGTGGCTTGCATTTGTCCCATGCGTGGGAATGCCAAGATTTAAGCTACAAAAATCAGAACATGCACACTCACTTTTCTGAACAGAAAGGGATCTGAGCTGCTGGTGGACCTCATGTTCCATGAATAATGTTGTGCGTGGCCTTAGCTAAGGCCAGGGCTGGCCAGAGCTCCTCTCCCATCCCCTGCACCCCAGCTACCTGCCCCTCGTGGCTCCCAGTGACCCCGCACCACCCACGGCACCCCTTCCCACAGATCCACAGCCCCTTCCTTGGAGATGTGATATGGTCTCATTTGGCCCAGAGAGGAGGAGGAGCCTGGTGTCTGGGCAAAGTGAAACAGTGAAACAGTTTCCCAGCACGGTGAAGTGGTCAGTAGGACATAGACCTGAAGGGAACCAGCCAACAATTAAAGCAGCATCTTCACCCTGTCTTTCCTCACATGAGGCCTGTGGGCAAGTGCTGGAGGCTTATAGCGCTTTGGTGGAGGGAGGTGTCAGGAGCCAGAGAGGGGATTCAGGCGCACTGCATTCAGACCCTCCCTGGCCTTCCCCACCTGCTGCCTCCTCCATTCCCACTGACCAGACACCCAGCAGACAAGACACCGAGGCTTGTACTTACAGGAAGGTGAATTTGGAGGTGGTGGTGTCCACCAGGCCGCTGCCCCAGGTGCTGTCCACCAGGTGCCATCGCCCCTCCAGGTACACAGCATTCCAGGCGTGGTCGAACTCCCCGGAGAAGCTCTGCCCCGTCTGGTAGCCAAAGCCCTTGGAGTAGCCAGGCACAGTCATGCACTGCACTCCGGCGATCCTGGGGGAAGGATGGGGGTCTGAGGGGGGCTCCTGCTGGCCCCCAGTCTGTCTGTCTGCAGCTCCAGGCCTCAAGTGCATCTGCTGTCCATCAGTCCTTCCATGTTTCTCCTTTTCGCTGCCTCTCACACACTCGCATACACACAGCCTTGAGGGCATCTATCCGGGAGTGGGGGCAGGGGACACAGGGCTGGCTGCAGGCTCCGCTGTCCGCTCCTCCCCTGAGACTGTTCAGATCACTTCTGAAATGTTCCTCCCCAGAGCCCATTTGACACACTCCACGAGCAGCTCTTCAGGAGGGAAAAATGAGGGCAAGTGTGAGGACGGCCCTGAGAACACGGGAGCCAGGGAAATGACAACGTTCTTGGGACAAAACCTACACGGAAGGGGTGAGCACAGCTGCTGGGAGAGCCAGGACTCCTCTGCACACGTGACTGCAGAGATGGGTCTCATGACATGGGTGAGGTGTGGGGTGCTGACTGTGAGGGTGCAGAGGAAGGCGGGGCCCTACGCCCCTGCTAGATCCTCCCAGCGATGTCTGTACGGGGACCCAAAGGGCAGGCAAGCTGATGTCTCCAGCCCTGATCCAGGGAGGACTGGCCCGTGCCCTCTGACTGACAGGTCTGTACCCTGCAAACACGGTGCATGAGCCACCGCAGTGCACTGGGGTTATTCACCGACTGGCTGCTCCGGCCCTGACTTTGGAGTCTCCCGTAGCTGTCCTGCGGGGAGTGGAAATGCTGACCACTCGACCCGAGCTTTGGGGTCCTTCAACACTGTGCTCCCTTGCTGCTCACAGTTGAGCTGGCACCACTTTCTGGGAACCTGGACAGGGAGATGTACACTGGTCACCTCTAGGGACCACATACACTAGGTATTTGGAGTGGAAACCCTGAGGCTCAGGCCTGGGCTGTGGGCACCACCCCAAGGCCAAAGCAAGACCCTTGAATGTCCTGCCATGGCCAACTGGCCTACCTCCTCAGCATGCCTGCCCTGTGTGAGATCGCCAAGGGGATGGAGTGTGCGGACAGTCCCACTGCCAGTCTGACCTAGGGACACCCCATGCTAGCCCTTTTGGGGACTTTGTGTGAATTAGAAAAAGGTGCCCCTTCCTCAAGACACTTTACTTGCACTTGTGGAAAATTGGTATAGTAAATACAGAAATCTATGAAACCTGGGACGTGTGTGATGACCCTGTCGTGGGGCTCCTTTGAGTACCGCTCCAGCTGCCCAGCGCCCCCCACAGTGCTGACCCTGCGCTCTGCTTGGATGCACGGAGTCTGCAGTCTGGGACGTCCGCCAGGCCTGTTTCAGTGAGCGGGCCTGTGGGGGCTGGGGCCTTCCCCAGACCAGGACTGCAGCCTTGGCTGCTCTAAACAAGAGGGCCACAAAGCCACTCAGGTAACGGGGTGAAATGGCCATGCATTTACCATAAGAATGAGGGGAATTTTCTCTATAAAAATGAACATATAATTAAAAATGAGCAGGCTATTGGGTTAAATATTACTGATCCATACTGACGTATCATTTGCTGAGAGAGTCATTGAAATAAGATGAGATGTCTTGAAGGTTCACAGATTTTAATCTCCCTGCCATTGGTGTTACTTCACATGCATGTAACGATTCCATGTTCCACGTCTGCCTTCACGGTCCCTCACCTGCGGAGGCTCCAGGCCACGCGTGCGGAGGTTCCCTAGGTGCTTGGAAGTTTCACAGCCCCCACCCTTCTGCCTGCAGCTTCACAAAAGACATTCAGGCCTCCCAGGCTCTCTGGGGAATCCCACTAGAACTGACCAGCTGGGGCCTGGCCCTGTGGGAAGCATTTGGGGAGTGCCAGGGGGGCAGGAGCAGACAGCAAGAGAAACTAGACCCTGGTGTCAGGGTTTTCTGCTGGTAAAGGCCATGAATGACTCCCTGAGCAGAAGGAGATGGGGCCAAGGAGCCGGGGGAGGCGAGGAGGTGCAGCCACGCCCCCGGAGCACCCCTGCCTCCTTCCTCTGCAGTCAGGGAGCAGAGGGCGGTGGCAAGCTGGGGGCCTGTGGGCTGAGCGGGGCTGTTCCCAGGACTGGGAGACCTGAAGGTCTTTAGAGTCTGAGAGCAAACCGCGAACAGAGAGGGGAGGCCAGAGGGGTGGGCTGGAAGTAGGGGTGGGGTGGGCCGTCGGTAGGAGTCGAGCCCCATCCACTCAGAGACTGGGTGAGAAGACATGTGAAAAATACTTAGTGAGGTAAGCAGTGCTCCTGACACAGTGTTAACTGACGAGAGCATGTCAAATTCTCCAATGGTAGGGTTGGTGCGTGTGTACACGTGCACACACGTCGGGGGGTGAGGGTAGGGAAGGACAGGGCTGGAGTCAGTGCAAAAGGCACTGATTTCTGGGCAGTGGGATTATGGGTGATTTTTAATTTTGTTCTTTAAACTTGACTATATTTTCTAAATTTTTAATAATGATTATGTGTTTTAGAATAGGAAAAAAATCCATAAATACTATTTAAAATCATATTCTTCAGTGAATTACTTCCCATTCCTGTCTGTGCATATCACTTGCTGTGGAGGGATAAGGGGAGTCCTGGGAACAATGGGGTTTGGAGAATGGCTCGTTTTTCATTAAGGTGAACTGACTGAGTGGCGCTGTGGACCTCTGGACGTGTTGCCCACTGATGCCTGTCCTCTGCTCAGAGCCACCTGGAGTCAAGGGAGGAAGAAGCATTCAGCATCCACGCAGCCTCCAGGTGCTGGGGTAAGTGGATGGGCAGCGATGTGGGCAGTGGTGCCTGCTCAAACTCTGCCTGAATGTCCTCCTGGGAGAAGCCACATCCCCGGCAGCGTGCCCAGGGGGATATCCTCCCTGCAGGGGGACGGAGTGGAGGCAAGACCTGAGGACCACGTGGGGGAGCAGCAGTGAGAGCTTCCCCCGACCCTGAAAAGGGCTGGAGGAGGAAGACGCGAGTGGCAGGAATGTCCACCTGTACTGCTCTGAGTGGGGGTGGTGGGTGCTAGGCTGAGCCAGGAAGTCAGGTCACCTCCCAGCTCCAAAGGTGACCTCCAGGGTGGCCTTGCCAGGATCATCATGGGCAAAAAGAAAGGTTAGCATGGAATGATCTCCAGGGGTTGATTCTCCTCTGACAGGCCAAGGAGAAGCTGGAAGGGCCGTGGGGGACGCCTGGGGCAGACAAATGATGAAGAAATGATTTTAGCTGTAAGCTAATGCCATGTTTGATGATGACATGAGTCTAATTTATTACCTGGCAGCAATGTGCAAGATGAATTGGACGAATGAAGTCATAATGTAAAGCATTATTGTTAATAATCTATAAATCTCATGCAAAATAATCCATCCGTATAACACAATGACTGTGGAACTCATAGGAGTTTTGTGTCCAGCCACTGGCTGCTAGTCAGGATGACCCACAACTCTTCCATGTCATTGAAAAGTCACTGCATATGCTGTGTACAAGGCATGGTGGCAGGCACCAGGGGATAATACAACATGACCTGGTGCAATACAACACAATAATATAATAAAATGAAACTCCAAAAAAAAAGGCTCAGTGGCTGCCCCAAATGGGCTCACAGGTGGAAGGTGGGCAGATATGTGAACTGTCACTAAAATGCCAGTGTATAAGCAAAGCCTGCGGAGCCCAAGGGAGGAGGAATTAACTTTGGGGGCAGGAACCGCGAGAGCAGTGAAGGAGGGACAGAGGACCAGAAACATTGCTACCTCCAGGAGAGCTCAGAACAGCCAGCCTAGAGCCCAAATATCTCCTGAGGAGAGGAGATCTAGCTGACAACCCCAGGCTGCGGACCCTCGGCTTTACTTCAGTCTTGACAACCCCAGTGCCGCCTGCACAGCTTGTGGCTGACATGTGGCTTGGGAGCCACCCCGAAAACCTGGATACTGATGCTCTGAGCAGGCGTCCTTGGAGCACCCTGGAGGATTTAGAAAAGGCCTCACCCCCTCCCCAGCAAGTGTCAGGCCTTAGGGACCCAACCAGAGAAGCCCTGAGGGTATGAGGCCCTGAGGGCTGCAAAGGACCATATGGCCACCAAATGTGGCCTGATGGAGCAGGACCAAACAGAGGTACAGCTAAGCCGAAGGCAGTGTCATTACCTGGGTTATCCTTGGTGGCCCCTAAAGCTGCTGAGACTTCTATGAATACATTACCCTTATTATTTAAAAAAGATTTGTGTGTTCTAGTTTGGTGGGATGTATCTGCTCAGATATTAACCAAGTAGGTGGCAGGTCAAGACTGTGACTGTTATTTTATACGAAGATGGCCCAGGCCCCACCATAGGAGCCACGTGATTCTGCTACACCCAGCACCTCGGCCAGGGCCAGCAACAGAGTAACTGAAATGTGTGGGTGGGCAGGGGTGCCCTGCAACAGTGGGCTCTGACCATCACTTGCCCAACTCCGATCACCTCTGCCAGGATGTCTCAGCCAAGTGGCAAACAACAGGAGTGAAGGACCATAAATGTAGGAGAGATAATAAAGCATGCTTTTCATTTGGTATTTTGTTGACAATATTGTGGTTTCTAAACTGCAGCAGGACAAACAAACCATGACTTATCTTTCACAATTTACGCACTTGATTTCTTGCAATATGACAGCGTCTTTATATGTCCGCTATGGGCTCCCCTTTCCCTTTTCTTATACTACCTTAAAGCCTGGGTCAGTAACTTGTAATCATGATAATATTAATAATTCTCAACTCAAGGCCCCGTGTAGAGCCTCAGGAGACCTCCTCTCCAACAGGTGAGGAGTCAGCAAATCCGGGAGGGAGCTGCCTTGCCTGGGGACACGCAGCGAGCCAGAGGCTGAAGCGGCACTGGGACGCAGTTGTCCTGACGCACAGTTCAGGAGCCTTTGCATTGCATTAGCCCTTTTGCAAATCAAAATTTTGTTTTAATCCATAAACTTATGGGTAGTATACAGAGTGAAATGAAAAGATGGTTTGCTATAGTGACGTAACTCATTTGTGGGTGTCACCCTATCTATAAGGGTAGGGGGAGTTTAGATGTCCTTTTCAGAGGGCTTATATGACAAAGTCAGATTTGATGATAATTTGAAGTCGTCAAACTAATCTGCCTCTCCCAGAAGGCTTAGAAGGCCACTCCCTATCTTTCGGGGCCTTTGGAACCAAGTAATGTTGTAGGATCATGGGGGACATTGTGCTAACCAGAAGCGGCTGTCTGACCCGTACATGCCCTGCCCGTGCTCTGTGACAGCTGAAGGATGAATGTGACACCAACCGACATCTGACTGGTGACAATCAGCCCCCTCAGCATCAGAGCCTCAAACTAGTAATAAGCTCATGGCTTTTTCCAAAGTCCCTGAACAATCTGCTAGCTGGGGGTGCTGGAGCCGTGATAGCAGGGGAAGAGGATTTGTGGGGACTGGCTCAGTGGCAGGAGTCTGGGGCATTAAGCTTGGCTCCTGCAAGGAAATGAGGCAGAATCCGTTAGGGACGTGGGCAATCGAGGCAAAAAGGGAGACATTCGTGCTTGGTGGTAGGAAGTCAGAAAGAACTGGACCAGCAGCTACAAGCAAAGGCAGTAACAGAAAGACAAGAAGGAAGCGAGCAACGTGAAAATATCTGACTCCCCCACCAAATTACTTTGTGAAATCAATCTTTAACAAGGCCACCGTAGGGAGGTGGGCGGAATGGACAGGCAGGAAGCAATGATGGCCGTGGGGCTATAGCTCTTGCTGAGAGGCCACCCTGACAACCACTCAGGCATAAATCAGCAAGTGTGGATTACACGTCTTTGGTTATTAAGGAATCAGCTAATGAATTTACCAAACTTTTGGCAGTTTTAAAGGTGAAGAGAAATAAGAAAGTGATGCATGGATAGAGTACTGATCTTTAAAGCAAAAGCTAAAGGAATTCAGGGAATGGTAGCTATTGTTCCATGTCCCAGGCAGCGTGAGGAATTTTGTACGTGGTAATTGGCAGGTTGAAACTAACCTTAAATGATGCAAAATGTTGGGATGTGTTTTAATGATCCGCTGTAGGCCAGGATATGGCCATTGTTAAGTATCCGGACCAGGCACAAAGCTGACAGTTTCACTCAAGCCAAGTGTCAGTTTTCTGAGTCTATGTGGGCCACCATGGTCTGCAGGAAAGCTCCACAGAGCAAAAGTACTTCGATACTCAGGGAAGGTTAAAAAATACACACCTCGAATCAGGTTAGCAAACCCCAAACTGCACATTCTCGTTTGGTCTTACAGTCCTGCCAAGTAGGTAACATAGTCCTCAATACACAGATGAGAAAACAGGCTGCAGGAGGTTAAGCACCTCAAGAAAATGAAGAAAACTAATAAGCGGTAAATTAAGGACTGGAACCCAGGTCTTTCTGGCTTTAACCTTGGCACTCCCTCTACAGCATGCTAGAATGCTTGCACTGGATAAAGGAGGATCCGCCACTAATGAGTAAACCCCGGTCTCCCTGGCTTTGAATCCGGCACTGCTTCTATAGCACGCTAGAAAGCTCATACTGGACAAAGAAGGATGTAGCTTGTAACTTAAAGAAACACCTGAGTGTTTTCAAATTTGCAAAATCCGATGAAAAAAATCACATTCTGAAAGAAGCTAGGCAAAAATAAAGCTGAAAACAGACTGGTGGTTATTTCATTATTTAAAAGGAGAATAAGGCCCATTTCACAGAAGTCTGCTAGGAATATCCTACCATTTCCTGTCATTCTATTATATAAATGTCTATTGAGGGCCTCCTGGGTATAGGATTCTGAGATGGGTATGCATTAGGGAAGCAGAAAGAGAGAGGGCTACAGACACATACAGACCTAGAAAACCTATAACATGTATCAGAAGAAATGCACACAGGGCATGCCTGTATGCATAGGCCTAAGTCAGGAAAGGAAAATGACACCATGTTAACAGTGTCAGCTATAAGTGGTGGGATTCAGAGTAATAATTTCTTCCTTTCACTATAGTGAATTTTATAAATCGTCTACAAGGAACAGTATTTTTTAAATGTAAAAATGTTGTTAAATAAAAGCATAAGGCAATGCATGAGTGGGCGTACAGGTGTGCCGAGGACACATGGGGAGGGGAGGTGGTGAGGCCCTCCTGGAGTGGGGTCTGGGAGGGGCATTAGGGACACGGCAGGTGCACGTAAGGAGATGGAAGTATGAGGTGTCACAACACGCAGGGCTGGAAAGGTGGCTGAGATCAGAGTTTGGGAGACTTTGTGGGACAATGTGACCCTTTAGTCGTGTTCAGGAACCCAGGGCGAGAGGAACCTGGGCAGGGAGGCTGGTGAGGATCCAGGTTCCTGCGGAGGCCCCCAGGCAGGTGGGGGCTCCTGGGTGTGGGATGGGGAGTGGCAGTAGGAATGGAGGGGTGCAGAGGGCTGCTCTGGGGAGTGGGTGGGGAGTGGCCAGGGTGGCGTCCTCTGCACCCTGACCTGCCCTGGTTGCCCCGGGGCTGTGGTCTCAGGGGTGGGCCTTGGAAGTGAGGAAAGGGAAGAGCAGGGAGTGGAACAGAAGGGTTGGAGCAACAGGGGGCCAGGTGCATGTCTGTGGCTGGCAGCGGGAATCGGGGTGGGGGCAGTTCAACGGGGCTCAGGCCAGGAATAGGCTGCTTGTTCCTGGTGCCTGGCAGCTGCCCGCCTGTGGACTCAGTGTTCCTTATATTTGGTTCGATGAATTGCCAACTGCAGTCCTGGTGGGCTGACAGGCTGAGAAGACCTGTTCCCAGAGGCCTGCAGAGAAGTAGGCAGCCATTCATCACCCCCTGGGGAGGGGCTTTAGCCAAGGACTAGCTGATAGTTTCCTGGAGGGATCAGCAGACCTCAGAGAGCCAGCACAGGACGCTGAGGGGGGGTCGGGGTGGGGTGGGGTGGTCAGCAGGCCTCCTCCAGCCCCGAGCCTGTCCCGAGTCACTGGGAACGAGCAATGGCCCATTCTCCTGCTCAGGCCAGAGCTGTCCCCCACCCCAGCAACCTGGCCACATGCTCACTTCCCAGAGTGCTGAAAATGGAGCCCAAAGGCTCCAAGAGAAGCTGC
>RJWJ010032778.1:0-18233 GCA_004363605.1 Indri indri
TTATGGTTTGAAATGGCAGAAGTTGTTAAGAAAGGCTGTGTAAAGCAGTAGGACATACTTTAGAATGAGTGTTGACTAAGATGTGAGGAAATTTTTTGACACTTATCTTCTGTAGACTACTACCTTAAAAAGGAGATAGTCTTCTCCAAAGCAGGATAAATTTTGGAGTTAAACCCACCATGCATACATTTTTGCTATAGCTTAGTGTTCGTTTAACTTTTTTGATAGAACACTGAGATGGCAGAATAGACCTGGAGATGGACAAAATATAACAGAATAATGTGGTTAAAAATGAAAATCTTGGACTCATGATCCTTGCCATGCAGAAGAGAGAAGAGTGTTCTCCCAGCCATGCAGTTTTTTAAGTGCGACATCCCAGGAGACTGATGTCTGTGTGTGCTACGTTTTTGTCCTGTGTGCTCCAGAGTGCAATAGGCTATCTTGAAAACAAAAACTTACAACTCCTGAATCTGTCAGTTTCCCCCAGTGGACACTTTAGATACCTGCTGGATAGGTGACACTTTTAGAAGCTACAATCCTAATTATGGACAACTCTATTTACTGTGAGATAAATAATAATTTATGAATAGTACTTAGAACCCTTCTGAAAGAATATGAACATAATTTTATAATTGAAGTCTAATTGATTTGTTTAACACAACTCTGTAATAAGAATTGTTTCTTCGTGATTTTTAAGAACCTTTATTCTTATCTATAGAAAGTGTGAATAATCCCCCAAAAGAATTCCAAGGAACTGATGCAGTTGAAGTGTAAGAACAAATAATTTATTTTCTAGGTGAAAGTCTGTTTATATTTGGCTTATTGAAAAGGATAAAGGTAGTCCTTTTGGGAAAGTGTTTAGTTGATTAGTCTGTTTTGTCCTTATTTTAAAATTTCTCACTACCTGTGACTCTGCAGGAAAACAGAGTGAGGAAATACCAAAAGGAACTCATCCTATGAATGAAGAAAAGCCAATTCCCACTGGCATAGGCATTATCTCATCAGAAGAATGCAGAGAAGCAAATAATCCTAAAAATAGAAGTTCCAAATTAAAATGGCATCCCGTTGTCGATCCCTGCGCCTATTATCCTAATTTCTCATCATCTCACACAAACATTGATGAAACATGACCGAGCTGATATTTGTAATCATTTCAGAAGTGTTTTAAATCAATTTTTAAAATTCCACTGCATATTTAATAGAAAAAATAGGATCACAGCATAAACTGGCAATTCAAGAAGAAATACAAATTGGGCAAAAAATATTAGGAAAATAGCTCAGTCTCACACATACACAATGTAATAATCAACAAAACAAGAACTAAGTACAAAGTTTCCATCAAATTGGCAAATTGGCTAAAAAATATACCAGTCGTGGGAGAGAAAATAATGACAGGTACATTCATCCACAGAAAGTGCTACTCTAAGTTAGAGCAATCTTATAGATGCTATTAATATATAATCTTTAATATTTAAGGTTGAAGGTCTTAAAAATGTGACTAAGTTATTTCACTTTTATAAGTTCATTCTACTCAAAAATTTGGTCAAATATTTAATTAAAAGAAAATATTATAATAGTATGATTATAGTATTGGAAAACATAAACCAATTTTAATAAGGGGATAGTTAGATAAATATTAATATGGAATTAATGCTTCCTGTAAAATTGTGGTTTTCAAAAACAATTATGACATAAGAAAATGTTTACTAACATTAATTAAGAAATATAGATTTTAAAATTATATACCTTATTCCAATTTTGTTAAAAATGTAGATAGATGTAAGAGTCAAAAAGGAGATTTAAAATATGAAAAGTAGTTAAATTTAAGTGTTGGGATTATGTCTATATTCTGGATCTGTTTTTTCCATATTTTAAAAATTATCTATAATGAGCCAATATGTGTTTTGCAGTAAGAAATAAAATGAGAAAAAAAGTAAAAATAAGCATTTAATATTAGTCGTAACTATTTTCTGACCTGTAGTGGCTTCTTTTGGGGTCTTGTTGAGGTGGATTTCAGGCAGGATGAGGATGGAATAAAGAGCTTTGATGAAAAAAGTGAGATATGAGGCATGAACCAAGAAAAAAGAAGGAAGGAGTGTTTTCATATCTGGTTTAGGTTGAACAGAAGAGCAGATAAACACTGAGTTTCAGTTTATATCTAGTACGGGTGTCTGCTTATTCTGATTAGGACTAAGTGACTTTCAGAACTATATAAAATTTCTTAAACAGACTCCTTACAGTTCCTATTTTTATTTTCCTCTATAAGTTTGTGGTGATTTTCCCTTTTAATGCAAGCAAGGTGTGTACTTATCTTTCCAGTGTTTTAGGAGACAAGAATGTTAAAAGGACACAAAGGTGAACCTTTAAGATGGGACAAATCAATCCTGATTTTTACTTTCTTCTCTTACTCAAGAGCTATGAAGTTTTGTGCAGCAGAGAGTAATGTGTACATAGCTGCTCCTACAGAAAAGCTTTGGAGCTCTTTCAGGTGTTTTTCTTGTGCCTATGCCATGGAAGCACCTTAGATTTAATGAGATATGTGTAATTTTATTGGCATGGGTATGTGCTTGAGGGTATGTGCTTTAGCTAAAATACAACATTAGGACAAGACAGGGTTGAATATCTCACTTAATTGAAAGTTTCTGGGAATAGGATTACAGAAGGATAAGGACAGAATTGGTGGCAGCTGTTTTCTATTTCAAAAGAAGGGAGGACTAAGTGTGTGTGGACCTAGTCTGAGTGTGGGAAAAAAATTGGGATTTAGCAAAGCAGAGGTGTTTGTAGTTCCTTACACTGTCCTTGGAGCAAATCAAGATTTTGTGGGCCCTGTAACTTACAAAATGTAGGGCCCCTCTTTAAGTGAAAGAACATAAAATATGACCTCATATGAAATTAAATAAGAAAGTTAAAATTTATTTTGAAACAGCAAAGAAATAATAATTGACAAATTTTCAAAGGCTTAAAATAATAAATCCTCCACAAAATAAAAAAAAATTAGTTAACTACTTCTGCACCTTTTTATGTCTTTTTCCGAATATTTTTGTCATATCCTCTTTGATCACAATAATTTTATAACAATATTTTCTCTTGGGAGAATAGATAATAAGTCTTTCTTCTAGCATGATCATTCAAAAATGTTTTTATTGTTAATAAAATTTAGAAAGTATCAGCTACAAAACTTATCATTGATAGTGCTGTAAAGATTTTGTTGTCAAACTTTGGAAAACCTTTATTGAGTTTCTTTCATATATGAAGTCTTATAATGTACTCATTGTTTCCTGTATTACTACAGATTTGTGCTTTACAGACATGGAAATTCTAATAAATTGTATTTTGCATGATTTCCATCAATAAAGGAAAAAATGTAAAGTGTTTAAATTTTATTTAAAATTTTATGTAAATTTATATAAAATTTATTTTATATAAAGTTTATTCACATTAAGAGAAAACTTCTGTTTGAAGTGGGCTTTGATGACAATCAATCTCCTGTTTAAAATTTTACATAAATGATTACTGGAAGAGTTTTCTACAGACTCAATTCCGCCTCCACATATTGCAGTTCATTTTTTGCTCTCCACACTGTTATGCTTCCGGTGCTGGGTATCATGGATCATATTCATGTTATAATATCATTCTGCTCCTGGATCTTCGTGACAAAATCAGGGTAAGTTGGCACACTGGGCAGTAGCAATATTCCTGGAATCCATTTCTATACCAATGGGCAGTTATTAATGTCTTAACTGTGAACAGAAGTGGCTCTATGTTATGAATTATATATGTGTGTGTGTGTGTGTGTGTGCATGTGTGTGTGTGTGTGTGTGTATACACACATACATATACATAACACCAAACCCAAGCTAATACAAATTCCTTTTAGCCAGACTCCAAAAATGTTCTGGTTATTCCAGAGGTAGAAATGTTGTAATGAAGGAAAAGACAATAGGAGTGGAATTCTTACCTATAGCTGGAATATCCTACTTTTGCAAACTTTATTAAAAAACATGACCATGTGAATCCAATGCTAAGGCCCCTCCAATGGCCTTGGAAAGGGCCCCTTCAGTTGAGGGGAGCTGAGGCTTAAGCTTCATTAGCTTTTTGGTCAATAGACCTCTGTGTCCTGTAATCGTGTTTTAGAAAAAGGAGAATTAAGAAAGCTCGATGCCATATCCTTTGGATGAACAGTACAGCTAGGACAAAGGCATGCCTGCAGTTTTCAAGTAAGGGTTCCAAATTACTCTTAAGGGTGACAGATATTAAAAACCAATTAGTATGGCAGTGATAATGAAAACTCTTAATGAAATACATGTAATAGAAATCTACATGTCTTTTCTCAAAAATATAGTTACACTAGATATCATTAAATATTTCAAATCAATTTAATTCATTTGTAACTTCATTCATTTTCAGTACAGTCTCTTATCAAAAACATAAAGACTTTCAAGAAATGATTTACACTATTATTAAAAATACAAGTATCAGCTTAAGTTTTATATGGCCAGCTTTCAGACTCTTTTTGTTACAAGGACGTTTAATCTATGCTTCTTAATTCCTTCCTAAGAAATTTTTTAAAATGATTTGAGTTAATTGTTTAATAAGGGTTTTAAATGCCTCTCAAGGATACTGTCTTTTCTGTAGTTCCATTCATTGATGTGTAACTACTAAAAATATTTCTAATTCCAAAGCTACTGTATATTCATGAGGTCACATTTTTGTCTAGAAGGATTGGTGAAAAAAAGACTCAGTGAATTAGAGGTTAGGTTAGGAAAAGACCTGTAAAGTTCGTCGACAACACTATTCTGCTTTTAATCACATTTTGCATGATCCTAGATAAAATCCACATTAATTTTAACCACCTGCAAAGAGGACTCCGTTTCTTTTCTTATTTCCTATATTGCCTTTTGTTATATTAATACTCCTCCTACGTGCCACTTACTGTGGTTATCAAAAATGAACAGAACCCTGCAAGGTTATCAATTCATTGTAAGCAGGGCTATGTTTTATTCGCTTATTGCCTTCCTTGAGCCTAGCATGGGGTCTAATAATCAGATAAGCATTGTGTATGTTGTTGGAGGGTAATGAAGCTAGTTCATAATAGAATCTGGTTTTAGAATCCCCCTTGGAAGATAAACTGTCTTTGTTAAGTAAAATATCTTAGTGGGCAACTGTGACAGTGGGTTGGTAGTTCTAAAGATAGAGCCGGGAGGAAGCCAAAGAGCCCAGAACACAGTATTCTCTGTTAAAAGTGAACAAAAATTTTGGGGGTGGAGGGTGTTTAAACTAGGGAGGAGAAATAATGAAACCAAGGAAGAGATGACATCCAAAAGTAAAGTAGGAGGCTGGACCTAACTGGAAGAGATGACTAGTCAATTTCCATGGGGGTGGTGGGAATGGTTCAGGCACTCTGAAGAATTAGTTATATTAATATAAAACATCCGCATGTTGATATTTGAGGTGAAGTCATTTAACATTCCCCTATCTCAATCATTTAATAGAGTAGCTACATCTAGACTTGGAACAGTGCATTTTGGGGAGTAAACGTGTAAGAGCATTGTCCGGCAGGATATAGTGCTGCAAATGGGCAGCACACATGGGAGGAAAAAGGAAGAAAAGAGATGAAGAATTCATTGGAAGAAAAAATCAGAACAGGATGTACTAATAAGACAAACAAGTTCTTCCCCTACTCTAAAAATCCTTGGCAGGAGATGCTGATTTTCTCTTTTCATGTAGGATGGAACCAATTTTATTTGTTAACAAGAACAAGTTGATTCCAACAAACTGGAGGATTTGAGGATATTGCACGTATTGAAATAGGGGTTAGAAATGTTTAGAATTAATTGAACTGAGAATACTGTCTCTGCCTTGAAAGAGCTTGAAGACTAATGATTGAGAGATGCCCACAGGCAGTTTAATAAATTCTGCAATAGAAGTATGATCAACATGCACTGTGAACACAGACAGAAAGAGTGTTGTTACACTTTACCTACTGGGAAGGAACATCAGGCAGACCACACAGAGGAAAGACCACATGAGTGAGGGTTTCTCTGAAGAAAAATGGGGAAAGGCATTCTGGGGATAAGAAACAGAGAGTGCAAAATCATGGAAATATAAAAGAGCAAAGTGCATTGGGGAACTGAAAAGCAGAGAAAAGACTGGATGGCACCAAGTGAGAAGATGAAGACACTGGAGAAATGACTAATTGCAATTGTCTACACTCAGCTAGAAAGATGAAATTCTTACTTCCATTTCTTGACTTTCTTCCTGAAAAGGCATTGGATGTATATTTTGCAATAATTTTATAATCTGACCCAGTTTGCACAGTTCTTTTCAGGGCTTTGCCTGTTTTATATCAATGTTTCATTCACAAAAAGACACAATGACAGATTGTTTTCACTTGTCCATCCATTCCTAGAGCTACAGACAGATCTATATTCCACTTTCTGCTCTAGCAAATGAAATAAAGATGCAGTGAAACAGCATATGTGAAGAATGTTACAGGAAATCTATAATGCTGATAAAACCTCTAGGTTTAGCAGAAATCAGCCAATTGAGAGTTTTCATTTTGTTATTATTTTTCCTGGCAAAACAAATTATTGTGAAACTAGGATAAACCTCAAATGAAGTGACTAAAACAATGCAGAAAGTTTTATTGAATTTTGTCTAGCTAGACAGGTTTAAAATATACTTTTTTGTTGTTTTTCTAGGAGTTGATTCTGAGACTCACTGAAGGAGTGTTACACATTGTTAACACTTCTCTGAAACTAGTAAATCACAGATTTTATCTGCAGGTTCAAAATCAAATTCATTCTTCATGACTCATCTCCACTACCACCTCTTCTGTACAGCTGTGCTTGGTTCTGTTCTGTTCCATGTAGTTCTGTGTGGCTGACCAGGTGACCCAGCTTTTATTGACTGGACAGAGATTCTAGGAATTTTTATTGGAAGCTTAAAAGCCTTTTGGGAGACGACTCATTCTAAGGTAAGAGAGCATGAAGGCACAGAAATTTGGTGTGGGTCATTGGGCCAATTTTGGATGGTAGACAACAAAGTACATGATTCTGAATATATCACAGCTTGCATGGATTCATAATTGAAACCTGAGGTGAGGAAGATTAAAAGACCTGAGTAAGAACGTTCAGGAAAAAGAGTTAGCTGGAAAATGAGAGTCCAGTGTTTAATGGTATTAATATTGAGGCTTTAATAATGGAAAAAAAAATCAGGAAAAAAGCCCATAGTTCAGATATTAGTGTGTCCTACTTCTAGCAAAAAGGGGGCTCAGAGCTGATACTAATAGACAATAATGCCTCCTCCTCCTGCCATCTGCAGAAACAGGGAACCCTTTGCATGCCCTTCCTTCCTTCCTTCCTCTTTTCTTCTTTCTTTCTTTCTCCTTCCTTTCCTTCCTTCCTTCTTTCTTCCTGTCTTAGTCCATTCAGTGTTGCTATAAAGGAGTATCTGAGGCTAAGTAATTTATAAAGAAAAGAGGTTTATTTGGCTCATGGTTCTGCAGGCTATACAAGAAGCACATGTACTGAGATCACATGGCAAGAGAGAAAGGGATGGTACCAGGTTTTGTTTAACAACTAGCTTTCTGAGGAGCTTTCCGAGGAACTAACAGAGTGAAAACTCACTAAGCTTCCAGCCCTCACCAGGGAGGTTGTTAATTTATTAATGAAGGATCCACCCTCATGAGCCAGATACCTCCCATTAGGTCCCACCTCTAACACTGGGAATTAAATTTCAACATGAGGTTTAGGGGACAAACTTCCAACTATAGCACTTCCCTTCCTCGCCTTTCCCTCCTTACTACCCTCCTTGCCTCTTCCTCCTTTTTCTCCCTCTGTCTCTGTTTCTCTCTCTCCCTCTCCATCTCTCTCTGTCACTCTCTCTTTTCTGATGAACCTGACAGAAACCTATTTGAATTAGCTTAGGGAATTGGGGGGATTTATGGGAAAGATGCCCAAGGTATCTCAGTGAATGGTTAAGTAACTGCAGGGAAGGCAGAAGTGAAACTGGACATTGGGTATAGATCTTACCAAGGAAATTAATGAGGCTAAGTATCTCTCTAGGCCTCTTCTGTCTTCCTCTTTCTCTCTTCCTATTATACTTTATTCTCTCATGATGCAAATTGGGAGTCTTCTGCATGACAGACAGTATGGCTGTTGAAATCTCCAGGGCCTCATGCCAGTTTCTCAGGAAAAGCTGAAAAGCTGACCCTTGTTAATCTAGTGTCAAGTTACAGAATCCAAATAGAGAGTTAGTTCGAGTTAGGTAACCTCCACCGAGCAAATCATGTAGCCACAGAATAGGGAGTTGGGGATGCTTTTAAGAATGTACAGCTTTTTGAACTCATGTTTACTGCTAGAATAGGAGCATTTCTTTGAAGATGAGAGGCAGTGTTTCCAAAAGAAAAGAAAAGATTGACAGGCAGACATGGGAACTGACTTACTAAAGCATATAGCAGGCTGTGCCACCATTAGCGTAGATGCAGATACTCTTAACCTCTGTCACTGGCTGCTTTAACACGAACACCTAGGGCTTTTGTTGGCACTGGCATAAGTGGGTACCAGCAGACATCAATATAGGACTAAAGCTTTTTAAATTGTTATTGACAGGGCATAGCACCATAGTGAGCTAGAGCAGAGGAGGAGGAAAACAGTATGTGCTATTGTAGTAAACAAGGTTACTGGGGACTCTCTGAACCACAGGGGAAGTATTTGAATGTGGATTAAATTCCTGCAGAGCAGATGTTGATGAAGCCAAATAAATTGGTAAGATGCCCTTATTTATACTTCAGGTTGGTATGGCCTGGGAAATACTGACTTTGTATATTTATAAGGTATGTGACTGTCTACTATTTCAGATATGGATCTGTGCATGGATGCTTAATAAAAGGAATATAGTACTGAATTATATTATGGATTGTATTTACCTCAAAATTGTGTATTTCTTAATATGCATCTTCTTTTCAAATATTCATCTTCTTTTCATCTGTTTTTTCAAAGTAGTTTAATTATTCAGTTGTAAAGTCATAGATTGAGTACATTTAAAATATGGATACATCGTAAGACAGGGACAGTGATTAGAAGAATTGGTCAGGTGATTGTGGGTATCTCTTGTGGCATAAAATTCTCAGGCATGAATCTAGCACCTGTGGTGCTAGAGGGAGAAAGCAACACAACAGGGAATATAGGTAGAATCAGTACTTAAGATTTAAGAAGTTTATGTCCATGAGTCCATGCTTATTACCATGGGCATTACCATGGGCCACGTTGGAAGATGGGCCACTGAATTGGACAGCATCTGGCAAGGCAGAGCATATAGTCCTGGAGAGGGAACTAGAGTACTAAGCAATACTTAGCTGGGGTTTAGGAGGAAGGACCAGGGCAGAACTTTAGCCTTATGAATTAAAACAACAAAAGGTAAAGGAGAAAGCTATGACCAAGAGAGTAATTAGATTCTCAGGGATTATCTGCTAAGACATTAAACTTGAATTTCATTGTTAGTGAAGAGATCTCAAAGAGCAATGTGGTCAGCCAGCAACTTTGGCTGGCACAATGGAGTCTTCCTCTCAGAGGGTTTGATTTAAGCTGTACTAGGCCAAACCAGGAGGTGGGGGGTGTGAGAGCTTGAGAATACCTATCTACCTGCATGTATGTCAGGATTAGCACAGAAACTGCAACAAGAAAGTTTGCAATCAACTGTGGGAACTGATAGATTGCGCTGTACAGACCTTCCCCAGCTGCAGAGAAATACAAGACAAGATTGACAGATAACCTTTTGAATGGAAAGGAAGATGTTGTTTAATGCTGTACTCCTCTTCTTAAATTTTTAAGTTCTTAATTAGAATGAATTAAAACATTGCTCAACAACCATTTGGTGCGATTACATTTCAGAGGTCATACATTATCTAATTCTACAGGGATATGTGCATGCCATTTGAAGAGATGAGTTTTGATCTATGACTCTTTTAAAAAGTATGGTTCTAGGAGATCAGAGTTTACTTTCCTCTTAGAGTAACTGGTTGCTGGTTTGAACACTGCAGTGTTGTCTTGGAAGCGTGCTACCAGAAACACTCTGAAATATGTGGCGCCCTTTGTGGGCAGTTCCCGTTGATATGGTGCAAGAATTGTATTCAATAACTTTGTCAGAACAATGACAGCTGTGAAAAGGAGCCCATAAAGCTATTCATCAACCTCTGAAACAGCTAGCACTCTACTTGTCTGGAGTTATTTACTAGTGGTTGATGATGACACAGTTGAGTGAGGCAAAAGTTTCTGAGGCTTCTTGACTCTGTTTTGGCGAGGTCATTTTGAAAGAGAAAATTGTAAAGTCTTCAGTACATCCTAATCTAGCCTTTCATTAATATGGTGAAATACCACCAAAAATAGGGAAAAGTATTTTTCAGAAGGAATGTGGGCTGTGATATTATAAAAATTTGAGTTTGTGTCAGCCATGATTCAATCAGAAAGAACCATTAGAATGTATAAATCAAAATAATACTAATAGAAACGCATTTTAAACTCTGCTCCTAATTAGATGTAAGTCTTTGAGAAAAGAACTTAATGTCTCCATCCTCAGTCATCATCTGTAAATACTGAGATTTAGCAAGGTATTTTTTTTTTCTTTTTAAATGTTTCTTTTCTGTTAAATATGTGATTCTCCATTAACTTTATCTTTCCACCAGGTTTGTGAAATCTCTTTTAGGTCAGGAACCTTGACCAATTTTTCTCCTAAATCTCCTTCACAATATAGAAGATTCAGCACAGGCTAGCTATCTACTAAAAAATAAAAATACTTAACTAGAGATTTCTAGAAAAATAATTGATGGATAAACCAACTCTCAGTTTATCATGCTGGTGTATTGTAGGGTATTAGTAAATGGTATTTGATTAAATATAATAATCCTTAAATATATTCTAATCAACTGTAGTATAGGTAGCTCGGAGAAGCTTGCATCTATTGGCAATCTTGAAACCCACAGAAACACTACACCTGGAAACGTGAGTTTCAGTCCAAGTCAGTTTAAATTCCCATTTTTTAATATATGAAATGTATGACCCAAGCTTCTAAGGGTTTTAATTAAAAAAATCTATCCTGACTTCTAAATTTGGTTTCAGCTAGTAAGAATAAAATATTGTGTACTTCTTTTAGCTGATAGCCATCTGCTACAGAAACATTCAAATGTCAGCTCATCAGAATTTAAAAGGACTTCCTGAACAGAAGTTCATTGAAATTTAAGAAACTTTAATGGAACTTCTGTTGCAAAATGATGCTGTCTTGGCTTTAGGCTAATCCCCCAAACACACCTACAAATCCATCTCCCAAAATGTCTGCTACAGAGAAAAAGCTGGTTCTGTTTTACAATTTTTATGGCAAAGGTTAAAATAAGTAATTTCCACAACAGCTGTCGACATACAGTCTGTCTTTGGAGGCTGCTTTCCCTAGAGAATTTCATTTCTTCAAATGTCATAATTAGAATTTCATCTCCAGTGACTACTCAAGGAAATCTGGCAGCAAGATACAGCATGGGTCACATTTTAATTACGAATGCATCTTTCCCATCTGAAGGGCCAGGAGCTTGTTGCTAGTCATGTCACAGGAACTCCTGTGCACTGTGAATAATTAAGTACACTTTTCAGTGGATAGTAGTTGTTTCCTTAAAATTCAGCAAGATTTATCCGAGCAGTAACAGACTTCTTGTCACACTGAAAACTGATGGGGTGCAAAGAAAGAGATTTCCAGGCAAGTAAAGCAGTGGGTTGTGTTCATGTACTTGCATTATCTATGACAGTTGTGTATCAACAGGAGGATGCTTTCATGTATTCGTTTATTAATTTTATTTCTTAACATTTATGGAATATTTACTTCCCTGAACTTATGGTTGGGAAAACAAGGTAGGACAGCACTGTCTTTTCCATAAGAGACAAACTTGAATCTGGTCATAAATTATCATTAAATGAGTGATATAGCCTTGGAGCAGTGGCTCATGCCTGTAATCCTACCACTTTGGAAGGCAGAGTAGGAGGATCGCTAGAGCCCCGGAGTTCGAGACTGGGTAATATGGTAAGACTCCATCTCTACAAAAAATAATAAACAAAAATTAGCAAGGTGTGGTAGTGTGTGCCTGTAATCTCAGCTATTCAGGATGTTGAGGGAGGAGGATCACTTGAGCCCTGGAGTTGGAGATTGCAGTGAGCTATGATCATGCCAAAGCACCCTGGCCTGGGAGACAGAGTGAGATCCTATCTCAAAAAGCAAAAAAAAGAGTGATAGAATGGAGTCATATTAATGGTGCTTTGGGGACACTAAGAAAGAAGTACTTAATTCTGCTTGAAGAGATCAGGAAAGACGTGACAGGAGAGATGCTGTCTCAGCTGAGCTATACAGGATAATAAGCAGAGAGGAATTTGGTAGACTGACAAGGAAGGGGAGGAAATTCCTGACAAAGGGAACTGCATCTATACAAACAAGGAGGTTTGGCAGCACCTGTAGTTAGTGCAGTGAGGATAAAATGCAGAACACCTGTGAGTAAGTCGTAGAAGATGAGCATACAGTACAGGATCAAGGTTTGTTTTAATGCTGGCAGGAATGTAGTTGTTATGAGCAAGAAATTTGTATTCACAGAAGGGTTACAGATACAATAAGACATTGATCCTCTTGGCCCTCAGAATAGCCAGACAACATGTTTGAGTAGCTTTGTCCTCTTATTCCAGAATATCTGTCATTTTCTATTTTTTTCATGAAATGAAAAAGATTGGTGTGTCCATACAGTAACTACTACTTAGTAATATAAAGAAATGAACTACTGAGACATTCAATAGGTAAATCTCAAAAGCATTTTGCTAAGTGAAAGAAGCAAGAGAGAAAAGACTGACAGAATGTGTGATTTCATTTACATGAAATTGCAGAAAATGCAAAACTATAGTGATAGAAAGCAGACTGGGAGTCACCAGAATCCAGGGTTTGAGCTGAGAATATTGACTAACATGGGGCATAAAGAAACTTTTTGGGGTGATGGAAGTGTTCTATATCATGATCATGGTGGTGACTATAAAACTAAACAATTCTCAAAAGCCAACAAATCATACTCAAAATTGGTAAATTTCATTGTTTATAAATTATAGCCACATCAGAAACTTTGGGTGGGAATGAGTTAACTTCAGAGGTGCTAAGGAAATGGTAGCCTTTCCAATAAAAACATCCAGGATGAGGCCACTGAACTGACTTCCTCAGGCATCTGGAGATGGAGAACCACATTAGCTGACACTCAACAGAATAAGAACTTGGGGGCAAGGAGAAGTGATGTTTTCCACTAAAATCTAATTTCTGGGTTTTAAGAATGTTTGAGTTTAAATAACATGTTCAATAATAATAACAATAATTTTAATAAAGCACTTCTTGTCTGCTTGCCACGTTTTGAAGAGCTATACATATATTAATTCATTTAGTTCTCACAGCAGCCCTGTAAATCTATTTGTTATTCTCATTTGTCAGATTAGGAA
This sequence comes from Indri indri, assembly GCA_004363605.1. Taxonomy (NCBI): domain Eukaryota; kingdom Metazoa; phylum Chordata; class Mammalia; order Primates; family Indriidae; genus Indri; species Indri indri. The sequence goes on from RJWJ010032778.1 coordinate 13,503, forward strand.
ACTGAAGCACAGGGAGGTTAATTAACTCATCCAGTATCACAAACCTAGTGTAAAAACCGGGATTTGAAATCAGGTAGTGTGGTTTAGAGTCTGTGCACTTAACTGCAAAGGCATTATATTTGAATTTAAATTTTCCCATAAATTTAATAATGGGAAGAGTTTATATTCAATCCTTGGGCATCTTGATGTTGTTGCACTTTATTACTGGAGCATATTAATATTGTCATTTTATATCATTGCAGAGCCTCTGGTGACCTATGTAAAACAATGTGGCTGGATGTAATTAGGAAAGGGAATGAATTATCAGCTTCAAATACAGTGTGACACAGGAGTTAATTAATTAAGTACATTGTTCTTATCCATTTCAGTGCCTTCTGATGGACAAAATCAATTCTGACCATCAGAGGTATAAAGAATATCCACAAAAGAACAATAGTTGATATTGTGGAGCTGCTACATGAAGACAGAAATGAGACTTCCCTATCTCTCCTAAGGAGGAGAGTAGAGTTGTGTATGATCGCAGGTTTAATGAATAAGCTCAGTGGATTAGATGGATAAAATTCAATGGAGAGTATTAAGAGGATCTACTAAAATGTGTTACACATTTTCATATACAGAGATCCCCATTAAAGAAGCCCTTCTGGAATAAGCTATTAGATTATTGCATAATGTCATAGGTCTACATTTCTGAACTGAGTGATGATACGATAATCTACTGGAACATTTGTCAGCACAAGGAATCTGTCCTCTGTTTTTTATTCTTTATTTTGCCCCAGTACAAGGAATGTATTCTAACAACCAAACTTTTCCTTGGTTAAGCTGCCCTCAAGTCAAATCTGGGAGAGTGAAGAGAGAGCATTAGGAAGCCAATCTGGTCATATGCTTTAGTCACAACCTTTAATGTAGTCTTTATCAGTAAGAACAAAACAAAAACAGACAAACAAAAACTCCTATTTTTTTAAATTTTTATTTGGACATCATATGTCTTTTAGAAGGCAAACGGGGTGTCATTAATGGTCTAAACAACAATGATGTCATTCTTTTTTTGATTCTCAGAAAGGGGAAGGCAGAGGAAAATGTTGGTAATAAGAGCAATATGAAAATTAGGACAACATAGGGAAAAGAAGAAAATTAAAGTCTTTCAATCTGTCATGCAACCTATACTTTATCCACATACGTAACTCTCTTTTGCTCTTCCTCCTAACATGGTCAACATACACATGTCACCCTCCATGCCATCCCCCACCCTGCCAACAACAAAAAATAACAAGAACTTCTGTCTTCCAGTGGTCTTGCCACAGCTTTTATGTTTCACTCATGAAAGCCCAGTGCCCAAAGACCACCAAAAATACACTTGTAGTCAAACAAACTTAGTTTTCTTAACTTGTTGCAGCAAGAAAAACTACATCCTATGGTGAAAATGATCTCAGTGATTTTGTTATGGGATTTGGATATGCACTGGATGATTTGCATGTCTGTTCTTCATTGCATTGTCAGGAATGGGGGCTATTTGGGGATTGAGTATATTAATAATGTTAATTTAAGAAGTGGGAGAAATAAAGTAGGGCTGTCATTGGCAAGGGAGCATTAGTCACTCATACTGGCTCTGGCAAGGAGATGTCGTGGCAGAGCGTCCTTGTTTTTGTCTTGTTCAATCTTACCTGATGTTGATATTCTGTAGAATTGCTTAGTTCAGCAAAAAACGTGATTTACCTGTTGGCTGCCAGGCCAGCTGACAGTTGTCAGATGTCAGGTATTGTTGTTGTTTTTGTTTCTCCTTTTTTTCTCAGTTCCTTACATCCATTAATTTCTCTCTCCATTCAACTTGAAGGTTTGTTTTAGGGGAGAAAAAAAGCAACTTGCGTTAGTTATCATCTTATCAGTCATGACTGAATTTTAGAGCAGAAACCCTGAGAGAAAGAAAAAGAAAATAATATCACTTATTAAGAAACCACTTATGTATAAAAATGAAAGTGTATTGGCTATGTATGTGCATGGGACTATAATTTATTGGAGGTACAAACACATTCGTATGAATGTTTATAGCTGCATTATGGTTATAGTCACTAATGAGACTGAGTTATTTGAGGTAAGCAAACATATTAACAAAGATTCAGAGATAGTTTGGCTTGAATTAACTTGGCTGTAATTATGCTTTTAAAGACATACTAATTCAAGAAAAAGGTTATACAAAATATATCAGTAGATTGAAGTATTTTAATTTACTTTTTCATAAATGGAATATTAACAGTTGAAAGTATGATATTTCAAGCATAATATAGCTAAGCCTTAAATGAAAATTTCATTAGGTTTATTTTTAATAGTATATTGGGAGCACCAGAGATTGCTTTCTACATGTAACATGAGCTTAATGCAGAATTTTCAGTACTTTAGTAATTCTCTTCTAAGAGAACTAAATTTCTTAAAGTGTAAACTCCTCATTGGCTTGCTGGTTTTGAGCTTTTTATTTATTTATTTTTAAAAGTATAGCATGTTATTCCATTTACTTAAGTGGTTCCTACAGAAATAGCTATGGGTGTGGGTGTGACTTGATTCTAAAAAGTACAGTTTGGCCATTTTCAAACCTTTTATGCATTAATTTATCTGTACATGAATATCCATCTACCCATGAATAGGTGTTCAGGAAGGAGCCAATGGTGAAGAAACTGTTCAATTTTCACTACATTTGATTGGAATAAGTGTTTCCCTCTCCATGTATTTTTTCACTCAGAAAGCTTGAACTGCCTTCTTTGAACAATGATTATCCTTATTTCTTCTGTCTAGAGAAATGAGTAAAAAATTGGTGAAAATAGGGAGAAAAAGAAGGTGATGAGAAGAGAAAGCTAATATCAAAGTCTTTTTCCTGCTTCTATTCAGACACATTTGTGGTTGGAAATAACTGAAATATATAGACTGAAGCCTCTTAAGTCTTTCCAGTTGAAATGACCAAAATTGATACATCATTATTAACTAAACTCCAGTCTTTATTTGAATTTCTCTGGATACTCCAGTAATGTCCACTTTATGGTCTAGGATTCAACAAAGGTACTCTGTTGTGTGTTTTTTTTCAGTTTTCTCTAGTCTGTGACAGTTTCTTAGTCTTTGCTTATTTTCATGACCTTCACAATCTTGAGGATGTAAAATGTCCTTCTCATCACATATTGACAGGGAGTACATGATATCTACATGACATTACTGATGATATTACTTGATCATATGGTAAGGTAGTGTTTGCCAGTTTTCTCCACTGTAAAGTTGCTATTTTCCTCTTCTCTCCTCTATTCTTTGGAACAGAGTCATTAAGTCTATCTAGGCCATCCTTGGGTTTACGGTGGGATGAAACTTCCCACCTGGAGGAGGGGTATTTCTATACATTCTTTGGAATTCTTCTGTAGGGGAGATTAATCTGTTCTCCTTCGTTTATTTATTCAATCATATGTTTATGTAAGTATAGACTTGTGGATGGTTTATATTTTGGGTTATAATTCAATATTATTTATATTAGTGCTCAAATTGTTCCAGTTTTGGCCATTAGGAGCTCTTTCAAGTTGGATCCCGTATCCCTCATGTCCAAGAGAAGAAGGAGAAATATTCTCTCTCTCTCTCTCTCTCTTTCAGTTCTATCTGGGCCCACAACTGATTAGATGGTGCCCACTCACGTTGAGGGTGGATCTTCCTCTGTCAATCCACTGATTCACATGCCAGTCTCCTTTGGAAACACCCTCACAGACACACCCAAAAGTAATGCTTTACCAATTTTTTAGGTGTTCATTTATCCAGTCAAGTTGACACCCAAAATTAACCATTGAAGCAGTTAGCAAGTTTAGTAAGCCCAGTATGCCCACAGAATTCATGCCAAATGTGCTTACAGGGAGAATCAGATTACAATTTGTACTTGAAGCTCTCTATCCAGATAGAATGAAGATCAAAGTCTAGATTTTTCTTTAGTGGTATGTTTTGAATTGTAATGAAATATTTTTTGGCTTCCTCTGCAATATAAACTCTCCCAATTATGGTCATTTGTGTGCCTGATTCTGTAAATTTAGTAAATTATCAGTCATGCTGAAAAAAATAATTATCAAAACAAAATGTTTATATAAGGACTGGTGAGCTATGGCTTAAGGACTTTAGGAGCATAGAAGTTTGAACAGCTGTTGTTATTTGTACAAGGATGATTTTCTTATGATAACTCAAAATGCTCTTTACCCATCAATTCTGTAATTATGGCAGCAGTGATATCTCCAGTATCTGGATTTGCTATAGTGACTGGCTTTACACAGGATTTATTATTAAAAACAACTACTACAATTGTATTGTGGAATGCTACCCATGATATTTTCATTTTAAATGTTCTATTTCCCCTCTGCAGAAAGGCAATCTATTTCTCGAAATTGGATAGAATAAATAATAAATGATAATGTTTGTGATTAATAGCCCAAAGGATAAGTATTGTGTGAGTAGAGAGTCTGAAATCTAACTTTTGACCTCCAGCTTGGGTGATGAAGATGAGGTCATAGATTAGAGCTACACTTAGTCAGGATAACAAAGGGTTCCTAAGGTGGGCTGACAGATATATTAACACCTTGATATGCTCCCAGTTATAGTTCTGGCTGACACTGTCCACCCAGGAAGAAAGAGATAGCAGTTTAGTGGGAAAAGTAGTAAGGTGAAATAAATCATGTTCTTTTTGTCTTTTTGTTGACATATTCTTCCTTTACACATGTGAGTATA
>RJWJ010032779.1:0-18311 GCA_004363605.1 Indri indri
GAAAACTGGATGGAGACTCCTCAAAGAACTAAAAATATAGCTACAATTCAACCCAGCAATCTCACTACTGGGTACCTACCCAAAGGAAAAGAAGTCATTTTATCAAAAAGACACCTGCACTGGAATGTTTATTGTAGCACAATTAACAATTATAATGATATGGAATCAAACCTAGTGGCCATTAATTCATAAAGAGATTAACAAAATGTCATATGTATTAATATATACCATGGAGTACTAGTCAGCCATAAAAAGAAATGAATTAATGTCTTTTACAGCAATTGGGATGGAACTGGAGACCATTATCCTAAGTGAAGTATCTCAGGAATGGAAAAACAAACACCACGTGTACTCTGTAATAATTTGGAACTAATTAATGGGAACACATAGGCACAGAGAGAAGTAAAAGCCGTTGGAAATCAAGAAGAGGGAAGGAAGGAGAAGGGGAGGGTTAAAAACCTACTGACAGTTACAAGGAACACGATTCCGGTCATTGGCACTAATATCCCTGATTTAAGCATTATAAAAGCTATCCATGTAACAAAAAGATTTGTACCCTCTTAATATGTTGAAAGAAAAAAAGAGACTTCATAAGTACCATGTCTATACCAGAGATGTAATGATTAAGCGAGACACTAATTGTAAAGCTGCGATGTATAAAAAATTTGTTCATGAAACTTTCAGCAAAAGAATATTATCTAGCATCACATTTGTGAGGATGTAATAAAAGATGAAAATTTTAGTGAGTTTTCATGGTAATATTGTCTAAGGGAACCAAATTATTATTTAAGTTTGAGGTATGTTTATGTTATATCTAATAGTTACCAAATTTTTGTTTCCAGGAATAAATGATTGAGATAAATTAGTTCATAGTTAGGAGAAAAATACATTACTTAAAATCTCTTGATAGTTAAAGTTGAATAATTCTGAATAGTTGTAATAAATTCTGGAATTGATTGTTGGTGTTTTCTTTCTGGAGCCAGAAAGACAAATTCTGTAATTTGGTGGGGTACCATACATTTAATCTTTTATGAAGTTGGCTTTCAAAATTATTGTAAGCTGTATACTTTTTTCCTTTCATAATGTCCATATCCTTAAATCATGTTCTGTATGCTTATTTGAGATTGCTTTCTCTGGTAGGTTACAATTCTGTAAATTTCAAGCACTCATTATCCTGCTATAGTACAGAAGACATTTGAAAGACCAGTGGTGAAAGTGTTTTTCACCCAGATAATAATAATAATAAATGATTTACTAAGTGCACTTACTGTGTCCAAGGACTGTAATAAATGCTCAGCATGTATCTCCTTTAACCATCATGGAAAAAAAATCCATAAATCCATAATGGGTTTTTATTATGACCATATTACAGATTTTAAAAATGAGGCTTGGAGAGCTTAAAGAAATTCCCATTATCAAATGGCTAGTAAGCAGTAGAACTAGGATTATAAAACAGATATATTTGAACTCAAAATCCATGTTCTTTCTACTCCACCAGGAATAAAATATCTAGTAATTGTGCTGCTAACCTTTTATGATGCTCATGCCTGCTGAGCCCAGATGTCCTCTAATTTAGTTCTCTAGTATTCAAATGTATCACCTGAGGATCTTGTTAAAATACAGATCACCATGTAAGTGGAATCACATAGTAATTGTCTTTTTGTGACTGGCTTATTTCACTTAGTAGAATGTCGTCAAGTTTCATGCATGTTGCAGTTGTTGTTTAATGGGAGAGTGCTTCAATTTGCAAGATGAAAAAGTCCTGGAGACTGGTTGTATGACAATGTGAATATACTTAACACTGAACTTTATACTTATAAGCAGTTAAGCTGGTAAATTGTATGCTATATGTATTTCGCCACAATTTTTTAAAAGTACAAATTTTCATTTGGTAGGTCTGGGGTGAAGCCCAGGTGATGTTCATGCTAATGTGCTCCATAAGCACCCCTTGCCATAGCAAGGCTGTAAGTTTTTTTCTCAAGGGAGACCTCTAAGAAGTCACTGTTACTCGATTTGAATTGGCATGTGAGATAAAACCTATTGAAAGTTTTTTTATTCTCTTCTACAATTCCTTTTCAACTGATATATATATCCTCATTCACACTAGTAGGATGAGTGAGCAAAAAGTGCCCATTGCTTCTCATGCCCTTCAATTCCCTAGAGATTTCAGATTCTAATAATGTCTTTGGCCTTGGAAGCATATTTGTCTTAAACTTCTAAGATAATTGTGTCCTGAAATATCTTCTGCGATGATACATATGGAAAAGTTTCCTCCTCCCTGACAGCTGAGAAGAGAGGAAGAGTTTCCAAGCTGCCGCTACATATCAAAGAGCCTGTCTTTTCAGCTTCTCTGACAAGTTGAATGATTTTCCAGAGTTTGAGAAAATATCAGGCAAAATCTTTTCCAGATAAAAAGCTGCTGTCAGCTGCCTGCAGCTGAGGGAGCAAATTTAAATCCTGTGGGGAGAATTTCTATTGCACTCTTAGTCCCAGGTTCCAGCTTCTGCCTTAAGTACTTTTTTTTCCTTGTCTCTGTTAAAGTAGCTCACCAAATCTGAGCAGGATCTATGGGTCTCACCTTTATTGCCAATCCCAAAATTTCTCTTGTGGAAACCATGCTAATGGCCACTTGTTCAAGGAAGCAATGTAAGGTCATTACTTAAACATAATCTGTTTTTTTGTAAATCCAACTTCACTAATATAAGGTAAAGCCAATAGCAACTGATGCCAAAGTCCATCTACAAGTTTTTCTAATATCTAATTGAAATGGTATGGCACGACAATTCTATACTACATGGCAATGAGCCCTGCCAATAATATTCTCTGATTTTCTCTGATTCAGGAAGTGAATGATACAAAGAGAATTAACAGGGAGGCAGAGAATCAAGAGATGCTGGCTGCCAAGAAAATGATTCCCAGGCCTGCATTGACCCTGAAACCAATGTGGTGTTCCATGGCTGCTGAGGTTTTTTTCTTTACCTTCCTATATGTTTTTCCAATATATCCCCATTAATTGGAATGATCCCGAATTCATTTTGATTTCTTGCAAATTGAAAATGCCTAACACACAATTAATCTTGCCCATTTATTGAGCTTTAATAATTCTGATGGATTCTAGCCTTGACCAAGAGTATGATCTCCACTCCATCAATGTGTTGGCTATAAGGGGATCAGGCCAGGCCTCTTATGAAGTCAGCTTCATAATGTTCATGGCACCTGTGTATTTAGAAATACTACATTCTCAAAAAGAAATGCCTGCTTTGATTATTCCTATTTTAGGTCCCCAGCAGCGTTTTTAAAAATATATGCTTAGACAATCAAAATTATAACTCTTGAGAATTTCTAAATTTTCCTTTATCTTCCACTTATTTGCTCAGAGATCATCCCCACCACCATTGTGCTCTTAACCCATATTTCTTATTTGGTAATTAAGAATTTCTTTCTCTATATTACATATTTTGGAGGCCTTTAACACACCAAGATTTCTATTCTTTCTTCTCATAGCACTACCTTTTATTTTCCCTTCCCTTCCATATTTGTTTTCTATTCTTTCAAGTCTGTTATTCACCTTCTCAATCCACTGATATTTTAGAAGAGTCAAGTTCTTTTCCCGTTTTTGTTATTTAATATTTACTACCATGTGGCTTACTCCATCCTGCTGAACCATAATTCCTATATGTGTAAATGAGGATGAAAAATGCCTATATTTTCTACTTTGTATAGATATGTGAGAATGAAAGATGGTAATGCACATGGAGGCATTTTGTAATTGTAAAGTTTTCCGTAAGTTTTACATATTATCTAGAGAACTCTCCTGCTTTCATTTTATGCAGTCAGAAACAAGTTACTAAAGGGTGAACTGCTCTTGGAGAGAAAGACCTTTCTATTTAAAAATGTGTTCCTTCATTTCTATTAATTCAGTCACACACCATTTAAAAAGGTGTCATCACTTTTCTATCTGTATGAAATATATTCTTTCTGAACCTATATTCATAGTTTGTTAAAATGCAAAAATAAATAGAAAACAGAAAGCTTTGAATATTACTTGTCAAAAATAATGAAATAGTACACCTTTGAATTTTGATGAGCAAATCAACATGTTCAGTTTTCCATCATGAAAGAAAAATTGTTGCCTCACTCAAATACTTTTTTTTCATTTATATGATCAAATTAATATTGCTGTCACAGTGACCTTCATGACTTAGCCTTAATCTATGTAAACATCATCTACCAAAATATACCCAGAACTGTGTTTCATGCTTACCAATTTATTTTTCTATCTATTTGCAAGCCCTAGTATTACTAATGTTTATGTGATGCTTCTTCCCTTAGGGAGGAAAATCTGTCAATTATCTTATGTTATTAGCTAAGACGTAAACTCTAGCATTTGCCTGAATATAAAACACTTAGAGAAGACATATAGTTTAATGGGGATTTGGGACACGTAAGAATTACTGCTGAATACTCCTGTTAACTTGATTTGGGCTATAGTTATTGTCAGAGTAGGTTTGAGAGCCTTGTTTCTTTTGCCATTCTAAAACTGAGATTAAAGCAATGCCCGATTTTACATTTAAGATGAATAAAGGAAATATGATTATAAGACTATATATATAAAAGGACAGAAAAATAATTGAGCACTCTTCAAGTAAATCAGACATTTAATGAATGGACTAGAAGAACATCCTTCATGAAAGGAAGGACAGTGACTATTTAAGCAGGCTCACGATAATGGGGCCACAAAGCAATTTCCTTGAGAGGGATGTCACTGTCACATTTCAGAAGAGGTTCTGAGGCAAGATTTCTGTTTCATTTCTTATTTTCATCTTCTTGCTAAGAAACTCAGGTATTTACAATTGTATGCCACAGGAAGTAACTACTTTAGGTATAAGTACCTCTTTGTCCTAAGAAATTGATGTCTTAGTTAAAAAGGCAAGGCCATGAGAGCTCTTTAATTGAGTCATATAATTTCCGTGGTTGAGTAGATTTTGGCTTTCACCAGTCCTTGTCCTTTAAAATCTACCACCTGACTCATCGCCACAAAGAACAGGTAATTTATTGGTTTTTTTATTGCCATTAATTTATAGCTTTAAGTTCTCAAAGGAAAATTATAAGTTACCACAATATCCAGAGCCTTTCAAATTTCAACTTCCTTTTTGAATATTTAGTGTCATGTAAATCACCAGAGATGAGAAAAGAATTAGAAAAATAGTATTTATAATTAATTATGAAAAAAAGGCTTTTAAGAACTCACTATTAAAATGCAGGCCAATGATCTTAATCACTTACTTCTCTCAGGCAGGTGTGCCTAAATTAGAGTTACTTAAAGAAATAGGCTTTTTCCTAGATTAATAACAATTTCAATTCATAAAAAAGCTCATTGGACAATTTTTACTTGGATTCACAAATTTTTTGAAAAGTCAAAATTCAAATGACAGTTGTGGTTTTATAAATTTCAATTCTATTTATCTGAAATTTTGCTGTCTCTGAAAATGGCTTGAAGGCTCTATGATAAAATGTTTGCTAGTAAAATTAATAAAGTTAATACAATCTAATAGGGAACACTAATAACTTTATGAAACACTACTTGTAAATAAACATTTATACATTCAAGAACTTTGGAGATTTAAAATCCAGCTCATCTACTTATTTATTATGCTTTGAGGTTCAGAGAATAAAATAATTTATCAGTTTCCTATCCTATAAAATGGGAATAACAACATATCACAGCACATCACAGGACCTTGTGAGGATTATCCGTTTTATATTTATTTGAAAACCAAAATGTAGAAAGGATAAGAGATCTAAGCTATCACAAATAGAAAGTTGCAGGTTTAGTATTCAAACTTCATACTCCATGTTCTAAAATGCTATACTTTCATTGATAAGTACATAGTCTTTTACAGAGATTAAGATTTTTTAAATTTATTCATGACCAGAATGTGTTAGATGTACAAGGCATAGCTCCTAGGGATTTTTATCTCCAGAACTGTGTTTGTAACACTGTGACTCCCATCAGGTAATATGCTGAATTGTTTTGGATTGTTCACTAGTTAAAGTAACTCTTGCAGTTGATGGCCATTTGAGTCTCTGAGACAAAACCACAGCCTTCCACTCAATTTAAGGATTTTTCTTTTCAATCCTACTCTGCCCGAGAGAATATGCAATGTGGACCAAGTTGATAGAAACAGTAATACTATAGGTAGTTGGCCTTTCTCTATTGCAATCATGGCATAATTGGGAAAACAAAGGGTTGTAACAAAGTGAATTCAGTTCAATGATTTGGTTAAGAAGGTAAAGAAGGAGCTGAGGGCCCATCAGAGGACAGTACAGGAGCCTAGATATTAGTAATTGCAGTAAACCATTTGCCATTTCTAGTCTGGAGGGAGAAAGGGAAATTATAGTGTCACCTGAAGCAGCACCAATACCTGGATGAATGCTGGAGCTGTGGCGGGCATGCTCCGTGAGCCATGGAGGGCACGTAGCCACTCTAAGAACAGCTGGTAAGGCAGAGAGTGAGAGGAGAAATATCTGAGCTTCTTCCTCCCCACTATTGCCAGTGTCTCTTAAGGGCTGACTCAGCTGTAATTCAGGTAACGCGGGATCTGGGGAACACAGCCTGCAGTGGTCAACCTTTTTAATTTATGATCTCCACAATCTGTTGCATGTTTGATTTCAGAATCACCTTGCTGTTTCCATTTCTCCTCTGACAAAATATGGACCACACAACAGCTGCAATAACTACTCTTCAAAGACAGAAACAGCATTTTTCTATTTTTATTGGGGATACTCCTCGAAGCAGATTCTCATATCCAGACACTCAAACCCAAAAACATGACCTCCACTCTGTCTCCACATATCACAGAAGATCTCAAGTGAAGGAACATAGACTGACATGTTCATAGAAGATGCCAATGGTACTGCTATAATTATTTTTTAAACAATGCAGCCAATGTGATAGAATAAATATATGTGATATGTATCAATTTATCAATTGATTTTCAAAGGTCAAATTTCATTTTCTGTCACAACTTTAACAATAAGCAGCCCCTCTATCCCCCTCCAGAGGATGAAGGATAAATGTGATGTGGCTAAGGAAAGGCAATGCTAGTGCATGGTGTGACTGATTCCTTCTACATCAATTATATACTTTTAAAATTCTAGGATAAACTTCTCCTGCCAACTCAGATTTCCTTCTCCTCTGGTTAGAGTCATGGAAAATAAAACTTCTCATAACATAGCTGACTCTTTTCATGTGATATCAAATCTACAAACAGGACACATCCAATATATACTTCTTATGCCTTCCTACAGCATGCTAAATCTTTATTTTAATATTGTCTTTATTGTTAATAATAATTGTTAATACTGTCCAGAAACTTAGAAATTCCTCAGATGCTTTGCAGAAAAGGCTTTCCATGGTAAAGTCACACTTTCTTATTCTGTTTGCAGACAATTACAAATCAATTTTGAATGTGGAAAATAACATATAATTTTAAAATATACATATGTAGTAACTTCCTCATAAATCTATTTGAATTTATTTGACATTTAAGTGAGTAAAACATAAAGCATTGGAGACTACTCTTTTGAGATGTCAGATGAATCCAACAACCAATTGCAGAAGTGAGGGATGGGAGGAGTCTTTGATTCCAGGGGGTTTCGTAGCTGTTGCTTCACCTCTGATTACTTTGCTTATTCTTCTGACTACATGGGGATCAAATGAGTCCAGAAAAATAATCCAGAAACATAAAGCATTAACAAGAAATTAGCCAGCTACATACTTAATCATTATTAGCATAATAGGTGATTTTAGTTTTCTTTTCATCACTTGCTTATTAATAACTTACATCGAATTTATTTTTACACTAACAAGATCATAACCCTTTCTTAAAATTTTCTATTTAAAGTAGTCAATATAATGCAGCGGATACTACCTACTTCAAGCATAAGGTGTGACACTTTACACTCCATACCCTTGTAGCATGTTATTTATATCTGAGACTTATTAGTGAGAAGCTCGCTTTAACCATTTTAGAAATGAAAATCAAGAACATCTGTGACTTCTGTTTGACCCATAAGTGGTTACAACACAAATGTGCATACTTGTCTAGCAATCACTATAGCAACAAGCAAGTAATTGCTTTTAAATAGCCAAAGGTGCCTTTATTGAAATCATTTCAAGTATCCTGAGTTAACTCTATGTCAACAAAGCATTGACAGGTCTTTGGTTCTTTAATGAGAGGTTCTTTTAATAAAGGAATGGCAGCTTTGTAATTATTCATTCAAAATTTCAGAAAAATATAAACATATCAAAGAAAATGTATTCTCCAACTATCAAGGAATGATTGGCAAAACAGTATTATTTCTATATTCTAATAATTTTTTCTCCACATAAACTATCTGTAGAAATAAGACCTTTAGGCAGTGATTGTGTCACTTGTTTTCATTGCTTTTGTACAATTATCTTATACAGATACGTTTTGAAATTGAATTCACATTTCTTTAGAATGTTTTCTGTGATAAGATTATGAAATGGTATCCAAAGGGAATATATGCCAGAATTTTTTTGTTCCTGAAACATTTCTGTAGATTCAATTCAATTAGCATATATTGAAAGGTGTTTAGTGCTTTTATGCATCAGGCCTTGTGAAAAATGCAACTTTCAAATAGCTCTATTCCCTGGACACTCCTTATTTTCATGTCAGTCAAATAAAACAACAACCTTTTTATGAATTTAAATTGTAATGCCATTTGCATTTTCTGTTATACGACAGAAATAGCTCCAAATAGTAAAATATATAAAGAGGAAAATGCTGACAGTGTACAAATTTGTTTCATTTTCACTTAGAAGACAAAAAGTAGATTTCCTCCTGGATGGAGAAATGAGACAATGAGGTATAGAAGAGTGGGCATAATGATATCTACCTTACAGTAACATAATTGGATAACAATGATGAATTAACCTACTTTTTAGACTATGTTAAACCATTGCTTTTTTGGAAAACATCTGAATAATTAACAGATTTTACACTTAACATCTAGATATTTGTAGTTTTTAGTGAGAAAACCAGAAGAGAAGAAACTCTGTCCACTACATCCTGGCCAGTCTACCTGGAGTGACTGGCATCACCTGAGAGCTCCTTAGAAGTGTAAATGCCCAGGGCTCACTGAACACCTGAACCAGAACCTGCATTTTAACGAGAGTCCAGTGGTTTTTATTCACATTAAAAATCGAGAAACTCTGGGGTAAACCTAAATAATTTTATGCTAATTTTACCTGGCATTGATTAATTTCGGTATAACTAGCCCATTATTTTGAGAAACTCATTGGCCAGTTCAGGATATAATTAATTATACATGCAAGTTTGCTTACTCTGAAAAGGTAGGGTGATGAACTTTTGAAAATTCTGCACTAAATATGATAATATCATATTTAAATTAGATTTTGTGTAGATGATTATTAATCAGATAATTCTAACTCTAAACAACTAAAGACCTTGTACAGTCAATATGAAAGAATTCAAAAAGTTAAAACTCTTCCAGGATTATTATGTTTTTAAAAATCCATTAGAATAATTCACAAGATTTTTCAAAAATTCAAGATGAATGATACTTTAAAAAAAATTGAAGTAACAATTTAAGCTACATAGAGGCACCATTAAATATAAATGTGACTATTTTTATTTGCTTAGCTGCTTTGTGAGTCATATTCTGGCATCAACTAGGATTATAAAAATATTTACAGGCATAAATTCCAGACAACATTTTCCAATATAATTAGCATTTTTGCAATTATGCAATATTAAACAATTACGAATTTTATTTTATAAAAAACTAGCTATCCAGATAATTTTAGACTATCTGGCTTTCCCAGTAGGGCTTGAGAGACTTGTTAACTGTCTTTAAAGAAATCCCTGCTTCTACTCTTCCTGAAGCATGCTACATAAAAACCACCATGAGATGTAACCTACATAAAATAAAACTGGGGGTTTACAGTATCTGCCACTGTGCCTTTCAATTTTGCACTCTTATTTGAAATCCATTGTGTTTTTTCTGTCCATATCACCTCATTGTGTATGGAATCTCACGTAAGCTCTTTGGCTTTCAGTGCCAGCTACTGTGGAGAATGACTACGTCTCAGCAATTGATAAATCACATAATATGTATTCTAAATAAATATACCATAAATATATCTTGAAAAGTGCTGAATATCCACTCCAATTTAATGTGATTATTTTATAGACCAACAGAGAAGGAGACACAAATTTAATTTTATTTATTTAATGAAGACTACTAGCTTTATTGATTACTATAGTCTTCTGAAAGGATGGATTGTTTATATTTAGTGTATATGTGAAAGCAGAATACAAATATTGAACTACCAAAACATGTTATAATATATAAAACCAATGGATTTGATTGCTGGGAACTTAAAATAAATGCATAATCTAAAATGCTTCAAGGGTTAGATACAGAATTCATTATTAAAACAAACATTTAATTGAGCACTTCCTATGATCCAGGCATTTTTCTAACTGCTGAATATATTTCATTAATCAAAAAGCCCCTGCTTCCATTGCATTTGCCTTCTACAAAAAAGCAAACAAAAAATTAAATATCTCAAGCTCTAGCTATAGGTATAGTTGATGTAGATACATGGGAGTATCTATATGAAAGTATTTATGTATTTGCTGTGTGTGTATTCAGTTGCGTACAATATTATGAAAAAAATTAATAATTTAATCAGGATATTGATAGAGAGTTCTGTTTTAGAGATTGAGTGGTTATGAAAAGCTATTTTAAAATTGAAATTAGAAGAGAGATGAATGCAGTCAAGGAATGAGACCTGACTTATCTGTATGAAGAGCATACAGACAAAAGAATAAACAAGTGCAAAGACCCTGAGCTGAGGAGAGGCTTGGCATCTCAAAGGAACTTTGCGTATTTGTGCTGGAGAGGAAGGGAGAGTTATGGACAGTAAGAGCAGAGAAACAGATCTGGAATAAATCTCGTAAGTGTAGGTCACATAGTAAGCATTTTGGATTTTATTCTGAATGCAATATTTTCAAAATTAGTAATTCTGACTGCTGGGTGGGAGGGATATCACTGACAGGAAGCAAGAGTTAGGGCACAGTGACCAGCTAAGTGGCTGCTATAGTTGAGTCACAGATAATAGTGTGGGATCAAGGAAGGCAGTGAAAAGTATTCACATTTAGGATAGATTCTGAAGGTAAAGCCAACAGAATTATCCCATAGATAGACGTGGATATGAGAAAAATAAATGGGTCCAGAATGACTTTTCTCACAAGCAACTGGTTGAATATTTTTGCCATTTACTGAAATAGGGAACGTTTAAGAAGAAATAAGTTTTAGGGGAGAATCAAAGATACTTTGAAGCAAAAATGAGTAGAGATCTAACCATCTGTTCCACTTATCTACATGTTGATCCTTATGCCAACACCTTATTATCTTGATTAACTGTAACTTATAAATAGAAAGTGAATATCCAATATGCTAAATACACAAGTATTTAGCAAATTATGGATTTATTAATTATATAAATGTTGTTTTATATAAAATAAACACATCATTGAATATATTTTAAAATTATTTTTTCATAAATTTTTCATGAATAGAAATTATACTATCAGCCTTAAGCAAAGAGAGTCAAGAGATCACATGCTAAAATCTACATCCACTGTTCCAAACACAGAAATGTTTATAAAACTCTCTCTCTTTATACACACACACACACACACACACACACACACACACACATTTATGTATATAAACACATACAACCAATAGATGGATTTTAACACTATAACATTTTAACACTATATATAATAATTTAGGTTAAATAAAAGTAAATTGGTCTATATATTGATACAATCTCAATTAAAAATATAAATTGACAAATTGGTTGCAAAAGAGCTCAGGAAATTTCACCTCAAAATATGACTCCTTCTGAGCCCTTAGAGATTAACAGGCCCTTGGAAGGGGCTTTCCCTCTATCTGCATAATCAGAGGGACCCATCAAAAGAGTAATCAACTTCCCTTCCCCTTCTCGTTATCTCAATATATTGCAGGAAAGACAGTCAAGAATGTAATCGGACCTGGCTGGAATCATTTGAAATATAACGCTGTTTCTCAGGTTAATTTAATATGAAAAGAGAATCATTTACAAGTTACTCTGTGATTCTACCCGTGAACCCAGTAAGTAAACCTCTTCCTTTTATTAATCTGCCTTAATTGTGAGTTGATCTTTCAGCAAACTTTTTGGGGAAAGGGAAAATTTCCCCTCATCCCCACAGTTGTAAAATTTATATGGAAAATCAAAAGACCTAGAATTGTCAAAATAATTTTATAAAAGAACAAAGTTGGAAGACTCACATTACCTGATTTCAGAATTTATTACAAGATGAATTTAATTAAGATATTGTGGAATTGGCAAAGGATAGACATACAGATAAGTGGAACAGAATAGAGTCGTTACCAAAAACTCGGCACTTGTCCATGAGGCTGAATCAGAAAAATGAGGACAAGTGCTTTTGGGGAGGAGGACAGAGATTTATTACTTTTGCTGGCAAAAGGAGGAAAAAGGCAGACTATCATTTCAAAGTCCAAATTTTTCCTGCTCAAGCACAGGCAGAAATACAAAGCTTTTAAAGGGAGGGTTCTCAACTTCAGGCAATTACTGCGGTTAAATATTCTAATCCTTCCCATCTCTGCCACAGACAAACCCTGTGAAGTCCTCAGGTCACCCACCTGGGGAGCTGGCACCACCTCAAAGTTTTAACAAAAGACTTAACCTGCCTCGGGGATGCAGTCCAGGCTGCAGTTCCCAAAAAGAGTGGGGGCAGGGGAAGTTTTAAAGAGACAGAAAATCTTCTTCTTTTTTTTCAGGCCATTCCCTGTTACGAGTCTCTAGAAATAAGCTTGCACTTATAATTTAAATGTATTTTCAGCAAATGTTCTAATATAAGTCAATGGAGAAGGGATAGTACATTCAGTAAGCTGTGAAGTATTGGACATCTTATACAAGTGAATTATCATCCACTTCTTGCACACATATGAAAATCAACTTGAAATGTAAAAGTATATGCAGCAAAATTATAAAATTTCTAGAATAATATATGGATGAAAATTATTGTGTTCCTTTAATTTACAAATATTCATATATAGGACAAAAAAACATGAACCATCATAGAAAAAAATAATAGTCACCATCAATTAACATTAAAACTACTAATTTTTAAAAGGCATTCTTTTAAAAATATGAAAGCACAAACTACAGTCTTGAAGAAATTATTGGCAAAACAAATATTTGATAAAGATCCTAATTAAAAAATATATGAAGGATTTTACAATAAAAACCATAAATGTACTGCCAGGGAAATAGTCAGTAGGATGGAGAAATAACCTGCAGAATAGGAGAAAATATTTGCAAATCATAAATCTGATAATTGGTTAACATCCAAAATACATAAATAAACAACTCAATAGGAAGAAAACAAATTACCCAATCAAATATGGCAAAAGACCTGAAAATACATTTTGCAAAAGACGATATACAAATGGACAAGTTATGTGAAAAAAATGCTCAACATCACCAATCATCAGAGAAATACAAGTTAAAACTACAATGAGATAGCACCTCACACCTTCTAGATGGCTATTCCAAAAAGACAAAAGATAACAAGTGTTAGAGAGGATGTGGAGAAAAGAGAACTTTGCACATTATTGGTCGGAATGTAATTAGTACAGCCATTATGGAAAACAATATGGATGTTCCTCCAAAAATTTAAAACAGTACTACCATATGAACCAGCAATCTTACTACTGGGTATATATCCAAAGGAAATGAAATCAGTATGTCGAAGGGCTATCTGCACTCCCCTGCTAATTATAGCATCATTCACAGTAACTAAGATTTGTAATCAACCTAAGTGTCTGTCAGTGGATGAATGGGTAAATAAAATGTGGAATGTATCCACAATGGAATTGTATTCAGCCTTTAAAAAGGACAGAAATGATGTCATTTGTGACAGCATGGATGAACCTAGAGGATATTGTGTTAAGTGATGTAAATCAGGCACAAAAAGATAAATATCGCATATACTCACTTATATTTGGAATCTAAAAAAGTTTAGAACTTATAGAAGTAGAGAGAATGGTGATTACCAGGGGCTGCTGGGGGGCTGGGGAGAGAAAGGTTGGGAAGATGTTGATAAAAGGATACGAAATTTCAGTTAGATAGAAGGAATCAGTATTGGATTTAATGTACAACATGGTGACTATAGTTAACATTATATTATATTCTTGAAAATTGCTAAAAATAGATTTTAAGTGTTAACATTCCAGAAAATTGGTAAGTATGTGAGATAATGCACAAGCTAATTAGCTTGATTTAGTCATTCCACAATGTCTACATATTTCAAAACATCATGTTGTATACAATAAATATATATAATTTTTGTCAATTAAAAATAAATTTAAAAATGTAAATGTACCAAAAAAAGAAATACAGATGGCAAATAAGCATATGAAAAGATGCTCAAAGTCGCTAGTGATTATAAAAATGAAAATGAAAATTCTACTGAGATACTACTACCCAAATCTAAAATACCAAAATAAATACAAAAACAAAAACAGCCTGAACATTCTTCTGGGGCAGAAGATCTCCATAACCCTCACTATCACAGCTGGTGCCTGAACTGAGGGTGACTTGAGGGTAAGTTTGCCAGCTCAGTCTCAGTCTGGTCTCCCCAAGACTCAAGCACAACATCCAGGAGCCTGGGAATTGGGGATTACCTAACCTATTCTACCACCACTGGCACCTGAACAGTATCCTAGGGGGCTGACGCCCAACTGACACAAATTGCCAGCAACACCACTGTGGGTACCTACTTGCACAAGCTGAAGAACAGAGTACTTTTCCCTCTCTACGCTGAGCAGCACAGTTCCCAGGAGAAGAGAACAGGGAAAATGCAAAACTGTTTTGAGCTGAGGGAAGAGGATCTAGATGAGAAGAAAGCAGCAAAAGAACTCTGGCAATATGAGAAAGCATGCTGTTCATCTCTAAGGATCATGCTAGCTCTCCAGCAATGGACTTCAAACAAAAGGATATTTTTGAAATTTCAGATATGGAATTCAAAATATGGATTATAAGTAAGCTTGATGGGATCGATGAGAAACTTGAAAACCAACACAAAGAAACATAAAAAATATTTCAGGGCATGAATGAAAATCTCACTAAAGAGATAGGTTGAAAAAACAACAACAACAACAGAAATTCTGGAAATGAAATAGTAATTTAGGGACTTCCAAAATATGGTAGGAAGTTTTAACAACAGAAGAGACCAAGTAAAAGAAAGAATTGCAAAGCTTTAATATAAGACTTTTGAATTAACCCAGTTAGTCAAAAAAAAAAAAAAAATCAAGAGGAATAAAGTCTCTGAGAAATATGGGAATATGTAAAATGCCAAAACACAGGAATCATAGGTATCCCTGAGAGAGAAGAAGAAACACCAAAAAGCATGGAAAACATATTTGAGGGAATAATGGTGTAAAAAATTCCTGGTCTTGCTAGAGATTTAGACATCCAGATTCAAGAATGTCATCAAACTCCTAGAAGAATTACTGCAAATCATACTTCACCAAGGCACATAATCATCAGTCTGGCCAAAGTGAAGGAGAAAATCCTACAAGCTGTGAGATGGAAGCTCAAGTAATATCCAAAGTAAGATACCCATCAGACTAACAGCAGAGTTCTCAGCAGAAACTTTACAAGTCAGAGGGAGTTGTGGTTCCATCTTTAGTTTTCTTAAACAGAATAACTGTGAGCCAAGAATTTTGTATCCTGTAAAACTAAGTTTCATAAATGAAGGAGAAGAAAATCTTTCCCAGAGCAGCAAACACTAAAGGAATTTGTTACCACTAGGCCTGTCCTATAAGAAATGTTCAAAGGTGCTCTAAACACTAAACACAATGGTTGATACTCGCCAGTGTAAAAACATTCAAAAGAAAAACTCACGACCCATGTAAAACAGTAACATAAGAGAGAATATAAAACAACTGGGTAATAATCAACATGATGACTGGAATAGTATCTCACTTATTAATATTAACATTGAATGTAAATTGTCTAAATGCCCCACTTAAAAGACATAGATTGACAGAATAGATTTAAAAAATCCAAATATCTGCTGTCTCTATGAAACCTATTTAACTCATAAAGAGTCTTGTAGACTCAAGGTAGAGAGGTGGAAACAATATTCCATGCAAATGAACACTCAAAGTGACCAGGAGTAGTTATTCTTCTATCAGATAAAACAGAGTTTAAATCAACAACAGTAAAAAAAAAAAAAAAAAAAAAAAAAAAAAAAAAAAAAAAAAAAAAAAAAAAAAAAAAAAAAAAAAAAAAAAAAAAAAAAAAAAAAAAAAAAAAAAAAAAAAAAAAAAAAAAAAAAAAAAAAAAAAAAAAAAAAAAGGAAAAAAAAAAAAGAAAAGAAAAAAAACCTGAAAACAAAGATGGTCATTATATAAGGGATCAATTCAATGAGAAGATATAAAAATCCTAAATATATATGCACCTAACACCAGAGTTACCAGATCCATAAAACAAATACTATTAGCTCTAAGAAATGAAATAAATAGCAACATAATAATAGTGGGGGACTTTAACACTCCTCTGACAAATCTAGACAGATGACCAAAACATAAACTCAACAAAGAAACATTCTACTTAAATGGGACTCTATTAATAGAATTAATAGTCCTAAAAAGAGATTTACAGAACATTCTACCCCAAAACTGCAGAATATATCTTCTTCTCATCAACACATGGAACATTTTCCAAGACAGATCACATGTTAGACCACAAAACAAGTCACAGCAAATTCCAAAAAATTGCAAGTGTATCATGTATCTTCTTAGACCACAGTGGAATAAAACTAGGAATCAATTCCAAGAGGAACTCTCAAAACTATACAAATACATGGAAATCAAATTATTCTGTTGCAGAACAATTATGGAGTCAATGACGAGTTGAAGATGGAAATCAAAAAATGTTTTGAATGAAATGACAATGGTGACACAAGCTACTAAAATCTCTGGGGTACAGCAAAAGCAGTACTAAGAGGGAAGTTCATAGCATTAAATGTCTGTATCATAATGACAGAAAGATCACTAATCAACAACCTAATGTCACACCACAGGGAATTAGAAAGTAGGAACAAACAAAACTTAAAGCTAGTAGAAGACAAGAAATAACAAAGATCAGAATAACCCTAAAAGAGTTGAAACAAAAAAAAAAAGTATCAATGAAATGAAATTTGGTTCTTGGAAAAGATAAATAAAATTGATAGACCAGTAGCAATTTTAACCAAGAAAAGAAGAAAGGGGATTCAAATAAGCTCAATCAGAAATGAAAAAGAAAACATTACAAATGATACCAGAGAAATACAAAATATTATTCAAGACTACTATGAAAACCTTTATGTCCACAAATAGAAAGTTTAGGGGGAATGGATAAATTTTGGGAAAACAAATCTTCCAAGCTTGAATCAGGAGGAAATAGAAATTCTGAACAGACTAATAATGAGTGGTGAGATTGAATGAGTAATAAAAAAATCCCAACAAAGAAAAGCCCAGGACCACAGAGATTCACAGCTGAATGCTACCAGACCTTCAAAGCAGAGCTGGTACTTATACTACTGAAACTGTTCTATAACACTGAGAAGGAGGGAATGCTCCCTAACTCATTCTGAGAAGCAAGTATCATAATGATACCAAAGCCAGGGAAGGACACAACAAAGAAGAAAACTACTCACCAATATCCCTCATGAACACAGATATAAATACCCTCAATAAAATACTAGCAAACTGAATTCAGCAGCACATCAAAACAATAATTTATCACGATCAAGTGGGTTTCATCCCAGGGATGAAAGGATGGTTCAACATGTGCAAATTAATAAATGTGACTCATAACATAAATAAAATTAAAAACAAAAACCATATGATCATCTCAATGAATGCAGAAAGAGCATTTGATAAAATCCAGTACCCCTTCATGGTAAAACCCTTAACAAATTAGGCACAGAAGGAACATACGTCAAAATGATAAAAGCCATATATGACAAATGCACAGCCAACAGTATGCTGAATGGAATATAGTTGAAAGCATTCTCCCTAAGAACTGGAATAAAACATTTACAATGTTGGCAAAAATTAATGCATCGGAGTATACTTAACCAAGGAAGTTAAAGATCTCTACATTGAAAACTATAAAACACTGATGAAAGAAA
>RJWJ010032780.1:0-18298 GCA_004363605.1 Indri indri
CCAGGAGGTACCTTCTTCCCCCTGGTTAAACACTAGACACAAAAAGATGAAAAGACTTATGATAAGAATAGAAGCACATCAATATAAATTACAGCTTATCAAATCATCATTTTAAGTCCCCAGAATTATAAATACATAATATGAAAAAAAGCACTGGCAAATACTAACTTATTCAGGTGGCATATTATTTCCTTTTTTACAGAAAATGAAAGAAAGAGAAACACTGCACTCCTTGCTATGCCCTAAAAGACAGGTTTTTACTAGATATCAATTTAGCAGCAATCCATTTCTTAAAGCCATACACATTTCCCCCACAATTCATCAGAATTTATGCCATGGAAAAATAGTTTTTAAAAGTAATCTGACCAGTATTGTAATGTTTAAAAACATGCAAGTCAGCACCACATGTTGTTTATAGATACATACCTATGTACAGTCGTGTATCCGTGGGGTATTGGCCCCAGGACCTCCCATGGATACCAAAATCCACAGAAACGTAAATCTATGGTGTAGTATTTGCACATAACCTATGCATATCCTCCCTTTTAAGTCATTTCTAGATTACTTATAATACCTAATGCAATGTAAATGCTATGTAAATATTAATAGTTGTTACAGTATATTATTTAGTGAATAATGACAAGGAATAAAAGTCTGTACATATTCAGTACAGATGCGACCACCCATTTTCTTTTTTTCGAACGTTTTTGATTCTCGGTTGGTTGAATCCATGAGTGTGAACCCATAGATATGGAAGACTGACTATATTTTTTAAAAAATAAGTTGGAATGATAACCACTCCATTTAGGTAGGAGTTACCTTGGGGAGGGAACAAGAAGAACGGGATAAAGGAGGGAATAAGTGGCCTTCAACTGTAAATGTATAATTTCATTCTTTAGAAAACACGAAAAAATAGCATAATGTTTGTGTTTGATAAAGACTGAAAAGGTGTTTGTAATATTCTCGATTTTTGTTTGAAATATTTTATAATAAAATGAAGATAACTAATAAGTTTGAAAGAAAAGAATAAAAGGAAATAAAAGAGAAAAAAGAATGAGTTGTCGGCAACCATAAGGATAAAAAATATTAAATGCTGCATAAGTATTTGGGGCAAAGAAATTCTCTCAGGCTTGGAGCCTCTAGTGGAAGTGAGAGAAGAAAAAGAAAGCAGGATAGTTCAAATACCATTCTAAATGGCAATCTCAAGAAATAGGTTAGTTCTCCCAAAGCCACACACCGGAGCGAGGTCACTGGGAAAGGCACTGCCTCGGCTCCAGCCCGAAGAGAAGCAACGTCCGCCCTCCTTAAACACCGCCTTGAGCCAGCAGGGTAGAGAGTGAGTGAGACTCAGGCTGGCACCCCTTGCACATGCTGGTACTAGAAAGCCACCATACTTCAGAAAAACTGACAAGTGCTGGAAATAGTCACGGGTCCAGAACAATGAAAGTGCCACAGGACACACTGCCAAGTCAGACCAGGGGCCAAGAGGCCGAGCATTTTGCAGTCTGGCTTTTCATGGCATGTGCTGGTGGGTGTGCCAGCCAGGCGGGGCCCAGGACAGCCTTCACTTACACACTGTTCCTCCTTTGGCATGAGACTCGAAAATGAGAACGCCTGCTAACTCCCGTTTCACCTAGAAGAAAAAGAGAAAGAAATGGAGAGGCCAGATCTGGAGACCTGGGGGAGAAACTTGTGCTCTTTCTTGAGCATGGTGTGGAATGTCCCCTGGTTTCTCCGAACGAATAGTCGTCTCTTGAGTCACTTGCTACTCCTACGCCCATCTAGAACCACTTTCACTGGATTTGCCTCTAGCTTTTTAAAGCTCACACATGTTATTTTTATAGAATAGCTTATAATCAATTCGTACCAGACAACCTCCTTAGAGACTGTTTAAAACACGGTCCCACATGCATTAACTAGCCAACCAGTCTGCCTATCTTTTGCCTTGGGTGAGGTGAGACCATCGACATCATATGATTCTTTTGCTATGAGTGGCTCTTCCCTGCATCACATATAATGCATTACTGCAAACATGTTGTGAAATTCAATGTCTTGATATTGAATAGTTAAATTTAAATGAGTGAGAAAATTTATATTCTTAGATAGCTAAAATTCCAAATTATTCCTAGATAGCTAAAATTCCAATTTTTTTTTTTAAAAAAATCAAAGTTATGGTCCCAAATGATGGCTCTATCTCCCTAAGAACCAGGCATCTGAGAATTTTCCACACTGCCTGGGTACCTAGGGTTTGGGGTAGAAGAGGAGACGACCCACAATCCTCTCGATTCCACCAAGACTGGGGAAGTCAGAACAGGGTCATGCTGGGTACCTGGAGTGCAGGCAGAGAGGGGGGGGGGGTCTTCCCTTACTTCCCTCACAGCACGAGCTCACGGAGCCTCAGGTGCTTGCCCCTCTCCATGCAGGGGCTCCCCAGGTGAGGCTCCCAGGCACTAGACCTGCCCCACCATGGAGACAGTGAGGACGACAAGGGCAGTGGTAGGCGGGTGGGGAGGCGGGCTGGGCCCCTCCCCTGGATAGTCCATGTAGGTGAGCAAGCTTCCAGGGCAGGTTCTGCCACTGTGAAGTAGCAGCATCACCTTGAGTGAGCTGGGAATGAAAGACAAATGTAGATGTTTCTTAGGGGCCTCAGAATATAATCCGTGAAAGTTGAAACCACCTCCTTCTCCTTCTTCTTGAATATGAGCATGTAGGAGATGTGTGTTGCCTCGAAATCATATTTCTATGGAAGAAGGTGCTTCTATCCCTAGTCAGAGGCCAAAATTTCTGTCTCCCAAATCCCTAATTGGGTAAAAGTTCAGAATCAGCTACAGCCATTGGGTCACTTTCTATCAGTAGGGAGTGCTATCGTGCCCTAACATATTCGACCTGATGCTCTCTTGAACTTTCTGCTTCCTTTCTCAATAGGGCAGCAAAGCTTGGTGGAGTTGGCCCCTTGAGGCAGAACAGGGCATCTAGATTTCTATTCTTCCTCCCTCTGGCTCCATATGTCAGGGCAGGGATTCAGAGCCCCACCCAAGGCCTGGCACTCTTGTCTGAGTGCACAGGTTCCAAAATTCACATATAGAAGGATGATGCACATGTTCCAATCCCACTCACATCAGCCTGCTTTGGGGTTTAGGTCTCATAACATGATAATGATCCCCTTTTGGTGTTCTTGGGTAAAATTTCCTTAGCATCTTGTAAGAGAGAGCAGAGGTGATTTAGGAGGTGGAATTCAGGTATTCCTACCCACCCCCACCATACCATAATACTCTCCTCCTGTCCTAACAGTGCATTTAACTCAAAGTCCCCCAACCATGCTCAACTGAGAGACCACTTACTGTGGTAGACAGATGGGATAAAGCTTTGATATGAAGGAGCTCTTCGTAGATGATCTCCAGGTCATCCACCGTCCTCTGGCCAGGTCTATAAAGAACAAAGTAAAGAGGAAATAATGAAAAAACGGTCACCACTAAGGCTTCAAATATGGAACTGGGTTCAGGGGTCAGTAGCATGCTCAGGGATTTCTTCTAATAAAAAGACATGGGCAGAGGGAGCGATTGTGCCATTATAACCCCTACAGGGATTCTTTGAAATGAACGTGTTCCTTTATGGAAGTATACGGAAGAAATCTGAAGTACACAGGATCCCTTCTCTTCCAATCTCAGTGGAGGGAAGAGCATCCCCACACACACTGTGATTGACTAATTTATCTCTCACTTTGTAGATGATTGCTCTAAAAAATTCCTCTTCATTACCACCTTAATCAATGACAAAACTTGTCTTTTAACACCACTAGAAACAATTGGTTTAATCGACTTGACAATTGATCCAAATTCCTTAGGATCCTGTGTGATATCTTAGCCTAGTACAATAATACTGCTCTGTCACTGTTACCTTGGGTTATATAATTTGCTTTTTCCAGAGGACTCAAATATAGGATGTATACAGACTCAGCCTTTCTTACCCAGCCCTGAGATGAGGAGAAGGCAAGTAGTAGTGTCTGGGATTAGTAAGAAAGGGTATATGTCCATATTTCCCAAACTCTGTTCCACGGACCACTACTGTCTGTGAGATGTTAATCAGTTTATATCAAGTTTTTTATTCTAAAATTTATTATAAGACTAGTATCCAATAATATGCTCTTAAGGAATGGTGTTATGAGCATTTTTGGCATGGAAGACTGAGTAAATTCCTAATCACTTTTCATATCTATAATTGTTTTGGAATACATTAATAGTGTTTAATTATATTAATGGTAAGATATGATTGGGCAGTAATTTGAAATTCTTTTTTGCTCTCTGCAATTAGTAAGGAACCCTAACTAATATGTTTCTGAAACTTAAAAACAAGCTAATGAGGAAGTCAAATGAGAAATAATCTATACATTGATGGATAGGCAGCAGTTACTCTTAGCTAATTGCTGCAGGCATGAACATTACCTATTATATAATTGTCAGTCTATTTTATGCATTTTGTCCTAAAATTCCAACAATTTATAGTATTATTCAATATGAAACATTAAAATCTTAATGAGCTACTGATGATGTACTATCATTCCATTATCATTTAAAAAGTGTTCCTTGGTCAAATGAATTCAAGGAGTGTTGGTGTACTGAGCAGAGCACTGGATTTAGAGTCTGACAATCAAGTTCCAAGTTCAAACTCACATTCAGTTCACCAGCTGTGTGGCATCAAAGTCTTAGTCTCAACTGAAAACTGAGGATAATGCCTTCCTAAGAGAGATGTTATGCGAGCTAATGGAAGCAGCAAACGTGAAGATTGTAAGTGAAAAAAAAAAAAATCCAGCAAAGTGATATTCAAAACTCAAAGACTTGCATAAGTTAAACAAACTCAACAAATAAAGTATGACATTTGGCCTAGGAAGTTACATCTGAAGCTTAGTCAATGTTAGATAAGTACTCTGAGTAATCAAAACTGAATTGCAAACATTCTAAAAATAGTTAATTGGATTAAACAATTCTGCAACCATATTATAATACGGGGAAGGTGACAGACCTAGCAGGGGCTAATTGGAGGAAGAAGACTTATCTTGCACATTACCTTTACAAAGGACAGCTTTAACATGAACAAAAGAATACGATAACCTTCTCTTATAGAATCAATGGGGGATATGTTTCCTAATCCTGACTGTACACAGGTAGATACTAATCCATGACCCAGGAGATGCCAGCCAGGTTCACCTCCTGCTAAGGATCGCCATTGAAGGACACAACTGCACACCAATCTAGTGCTTAATGGTGGAACCCAGGAAGTGTGGGACCCATGTAGACATTGAAGACAAGCTGTGGCCACAAGGGCTCCAAAGGAGCCAGGCCTTCTCAGCGAGAGGCCTCATCTACTACTTGACTTAGACATGGGGATTTTGAAACTGGGACCCTTGGGGATTTAAAAGTCAGTCAAGTCACCTTTGTTCATCTACTACTATAAAGGCAGCTAATGTGAAAGTCTCAAGGTAGGCATAATAGGATTATGGCTTTTCAGCCTGAGGAGCAGCCCTGCTATTCTTGCTACTTGACATCAGCCACAAACAGCATGGAACCCTCCTAGAAGCTTGGCTAAAAGAGAAAACAGTCACTGAGTCTCATTCTCACCTCCATGGGTTGGGCTGTTATCAGAGGAGAAAAATTTAGCTGGGAAAAGAAAGGTTTAGAATTTAGCTCTAAAATGTTGACAGATTCAAAGTTGGAACTTGGGAGCAGATCTCTGCCAATATAGGGAGAGTGCTTATATAAAATCAATCTGAAACCTGTATTGATCAACTATTATGGATTTTTTAAAAAAATGCTGCCTTTAGAATCTACAAATCTCAATATAATAAAAATAATTGTATTTCATCTAAGATTTGAAACATGATGAAGAACTGTCAGACCTTCAATGCCATATACTAAAAATTTGACATAGTATGAATAGTTCAAAGTTGACCTTTGAGCCATTACAGTCAGTCTTAGGAGCTGCACCCAAGTGTGAGGGAACAGATGTAAAGATGGCAAAATTCAAGCTCTTTTTGAAACATACTCCATTACCCCGCTGCCCTCCATCACTGAGCATTCCCTGAAGCTCTCTCCTCCCCCACGCTCCTGCCCTCCTGGCTCCCTTCCTGCGTTTCTGAACATTTCTTCTCAATGTCTTTTTGGTTTGTTGTTCTTTTGCCCACCTCTTGCATTGTGCTCTGCCCCCAAAGCTTTGTTCTATCTTTTCTCCCTGGGAAAAATCCCCAACTTCCATCTAGATAATGATGAGACCTAAATCTTTATCTCCAAATAGCCCTCTTTCCTGAGCGCCAGTGGCTTCCTGGCTATCCGTTCAGAGATAACCCACAAGAACCACCAGCTCAATTTATCCAGAAGTACTCTCTCACCATCACACAAGGCTCCGTAAAACCAGATCTCAATTTACTTTTCCAGACACATCTATCTCCCCTCTATTCAACCCCTTCCCTGATAGCCACATTCTCTATCCCAGCTATACCAGGCATCTCTCCATTCCTCAAACATGCCAAGTGTTTCTGTGCTTCCAAGACTTTTTGCATGCTCCTGTCTTTGCCGAAGACATTTTTTTTCTGCCTCAAGCCCAGCTCAGATGTCATCTCTCCAGTTTTCTCCAATCTTTATTCTTCCATAGCATATGGTCCTACTGCTATGATAATTATAACATACTGTGATGAATGTTATTTGCTTAAATATCCATAACCCTAGACAGCTCTTCTCAAGAAATGCAGTATCTAGTAGTGCAAAGGGCACTGGACTGGAAGCAGAAATTGGATTTGAAATCTAAATCATGAACTTCCTAGTTGCCCAACTGGTCTCATGCCTTGTTTCTGCATCTGTAAAATAAGAATAATGCACAGGATTGTTGTAAAGGTCAAATGAGTTAATATACACGAAGTGTATATACCGGAAATACACAAATACAGCACAAATACAGTCTGGCATTATTACCAGGGTGGGTGTTCAATATGTCTCATTATAATTCATGCTGAATTCAGGGTCTGCCCGAGGGAGATGGCAGCAGTAACATGGGCCAGTTCTCATTATATGGCCCGAGGGAAAGGGAGGCTGATGTTCTTATCCTTCCCACTGAGGTTAAGTAGGACAAGATATCCGCGACACAACTCAGTTTTGATACAAGATGCATTTGTGTCATGGCAAATAGTTAATTATTGATGGAGGAGAGAAGATGAAAATGATGGACCTCACCTCTTTCTCCAAGTCCCTTAAAATGACAGAAAAGGCATATTTTCCTTAGGATTATAGATTTATTCATCCAGTTGTGAGGAACAAATTACCATCTTAGACCAGCTGAAGTTGCTCCATGTAACTGTGTCAAGATCAGTGGGGGTTTGGATGGAGGTCCATCCAAAACCAGCAGATAGCACCTGTTGGGCTGGGCCCCCTTTTTGGCCAGATTTTTGTCTGCCATGCTCATGATTTGATAGAAAAGCTGTATTAACATGCAAACTAGCACTGGGAAACGAACAAGCAAAGCCATCACCACAAACAACAAACTAGTACTATCTGCAGACTAGAAAGTTTTTAGGAATTCCTGGAAAATAGAAAGCAGATAGAACAGAATGTCTGACTGGCCATAGCCCCAGCTCAGCACCCATCGGCAAGCACAGAGGGTAGAAGAGAGTGATGTCAGGTCGGCTAGGCAGCCGGGCCCCTCCCCTCCCACGTCTGTCACACTGAGCAGTGGACAGTGGCAAAAACCTGTGACCTGTTCTCTGAGAGACATGTGGGGAGGACAGGGTGAGCGCTAGAGGTTGAGAGAAGCAGAACAGAGCAAATGAAAACCCCGGGCCCCTCTGGGAGACACAGAGGAGGAGAAGGAGGCAGCTCTCCCAGGAGGGACGTGCACAGAAAGGCTCCATCCCTGGGAAATCCTCTTAATTTCGGCAACTAGTGAGAGGCAGGGGGACGCCTGAGTCTACCTGCTCCCCCACGT
Organism: Indri indri; assembly: GCA_004363605.1. Classification (NCBI taxonomy): domain Eukaryota; kingdom Metazoa; phylum Chordata; class Mammalia; order Primates; family Indriidae; genus Indri; species Indri indri. The sequence goes on from RJWJ010032780.1 coordinate 7,969, forward strand.
ACTGGTCCCAAAGCAGAGCCTGCCAGGCAACCTGTCTCACTGCAGGGTCAGCCCCCACTGCCTGCAGGGCAAGCTCTGTTGGGGATGCCACGGCCACACCTGCATAGACACCCATGTGGCAGCCTGCTCTACCCCTTGGTCTTCCGTTCAGCAATAACCAACACAGTCATCAACAAAGACTTCCACAGGGACTCACTGGATGCCCCAGAGAAATCCGTGGCAGCTGTTTGAAACAGAACGGAATGAAGCCTAAAAACGGTTTGGTCTCTGAGTCTTAAACAACATCCAAAATGAAACGGAAAAAAGAAAACCACAACAAGAACCAAAAACCAACCCTGTGGTCCGAAGTGGTCAATGTCATCACAGGGCAGGCCACTGTCATTTGCCAATCCACTCAGGTAGTAAAGAACTTTTTGGTCCTGTTTACAGAAATGTTTTAACGAGGTGAGAGAAGTCAGGACTGCAAGGTGTGAAGAGACTTACTTTAAAAAATGAGTGCATTCACAGTTAGCAAAGCAACAAAAGCATCCGTGAGAGGTTTGCTGTAAGCCAGGCCACCGCGTCCCTCAGGGGCCTCAACGTGTCATTAGGATTGAAAGTCGACGAAAATCCCAGGCAGGAGGCCAGATGGAGCAAAAGTCAGTCTGGGCAACCTATGCCCACCTAAGAGAATCAAAATGTGAGCCCCTCCCAGCCCCGTGGATCTCAGTGTTCGGGCAGCAACGACAGAAACCAGCTCAGCCTCTCCGAGGCCGCTGCCTCAGAGCTGCCGTGCCATCTAGCGTCGCAGAAAAGGCTCACCTCTCTACTCTGCCATCAGACAAAGGTTCTCCCTTCATCTACCCCACCCCTCAGAGAGCACCCGATAACATCTAAAACAGAGCGGTCCCCACCACAATCACTGAACAAAGTCGCATTTTAAAAGCGGGTTTCTTGTGGCAAACAGTGGCGTTAAGCACCTTTCATGCTTTGGTCTTTACGGGGGTGACGGGGAAAAAAATGGAGAAGAGATCCCGCAAATCGGCCCCCAGCCTGTTCAAACAGTAATGAAAGGGTCCCAAGGACTGAAGGCAATTTGGCTTTCAAGAGTAAAGGGAACACTGTGCCCGAGTGGGAGGAGGTAACTCCCAGGTACCTTCATAAGAGTAACCTACAAGGCTGGGGAAGTGAATTGACTCTCCGGCTGCTCTGAGTGGCAGCCGGTGAATGTACCTGGTCTTTACTTGTCCTTCTCCAGATGTCACAGGGAGAGATATTAGGCATCCCTGCTTCTTTACAAATCTGCGTGGTGCCACATTGATGTGGATTTGTCGGATCCCGCTGTGGAAAGGCCTAGTTTCTGCAGGGGATGCATTCTGGCAGCAATGTCTAGTTACAGACAAGATAATAAACGGGGATGGATGGGAAAGCAGTTTATACATTAAAGGATGGGAGGGCTCAGGTGATATTGGAAGCTGCTGGTAAATACAGTTTTATCAAGGAATTTATCAAGGTCAGAGACAGAGCGCCTCGGTTATTGGAACGTGGATAAAATGAAGGATTCTTCCAGCCACCAAGCAGCACATTGGCATAGTGGTAAAATATCCAGGTAAGAAAGCAAATAACCCAGTTCCTCTAGACCTGTTGCCTAGTAGACCATGGAACATGGGGAAAATACCCAGAGAAGTCAACATTATAAATATCTACATAAGCTATAGCCAAGCTTCAAAAAAACACAAAAAACCCCCCAAAATAAAAAAAAAAAACCCACATGCTTCATTTTTTTGGAGGGAGAGGATGCTTTATTTTTGATGCAACACTTCATCTCAACCTACCTGATTCTCTGACTTCTAAGTCCTTTCTCAAATTTGGATCATTTTCCAACACTCTTAAGACCTTCTTAAGATCTCACCTCTTGTGTTTCCGGTAAAGGAAAACATGGCATGATTTTGCACCTCCGTGTCCAGTAAAACCAGCAAGACATGTTTTTTTCTTTGCTTCACCTCCTGGGACTTTGCTTCTTAAGTGTCAGGAGCCTGGTGGCTGGACATTTGAAGTGTCCTGCCCTGCTCGGTCTGCTCGGCTACCTGCCACGCCACCACCTGCTCACCTTATCCACTCAAAACAGGACATTTTAAGTTTACATTCCAGTTCTGAAAGCAAAGCTTGTGTACACAGGCTAGTTTCCTTCTTGGTGAAGTTAGAAATGAATACAGTCCACAACCGCAATAAAGGGCAAAAGCTTTATGAATATTTGTGAGAAATGAAGTTATCCCCATCAGGACATAAGGGTTCCAGAATTCAGGGCCTCTGAGCACTAAGCGTTTCTAGTTTTTAGGACAATGTGGTTTGATCATGTTTAGAAAGTGAATATGCCCAACATTCTTCCTGCAAAAGTGTTTACTGCGAGGATACTCTAGAAGTTTAATATTAAACCTTTTAAAAGGTACAACTACACAGAGTTTCCTTTAAAACACCTAAGCAGCGAGTTGAGAAGAACAAACAAATTTGGATGGAGTCAGACAGCATAACAACCCGCCTTGGAGAGTAACATATATATGTGAGACAGAAAATGAAAACATTTTTTGAGGAGGTGCCATATGGATGCATTGTTACTTTTTCTTTGCAAAAATTCCATTCTTTAATTATCAGGGACAGATGGATTATTCATATTTTGGGGGGCATTTTGCTGCTTGTTCGGTAAATTCCCTAGAGAGGAAAAACTCGAGGCAATCTAGCAGAGAGGAAAGAATATTGTGAATGAAAGAAAAAAAGAAGAAATAAAATTGGACTTGGAATAAGAAGATTTGGGTCAGCTGGGTTCAACCACAAATACTGCTAATATGATGTTAAGAAAGGCATTTGGCATCTACTAAGCTCAATTTCTTCTTCTGCACATAGGGGATTATAATTAGTCCTACTTACTTCATGGAGCTATTTAGTGGTTCAATGAGGGGAGGCATGTGAGATCACTATATAAACTATATAGTGCTATTTAAATATTAGTTATTAAGTTTTGTTTGTGGTTCTGGCTAGAGGACTGCCATGGAGTAAGTTTATTCTGCCCAGAGCTGTGGGTTGTCAGTGGTTTCTGTGCTACCTTTAGACTAAATTTTCCAGCAACACTCAAGGGAGCGGTGAAGAGAAGCAGATTATCATAAGTCAGATGGCAGAGTTAGCAAATAAAAAATTGCATGAAACATACCTATATCAAAAAATTATTCATTGTCCACCTGAAATTCCAGTTTAACTGGGCATCCTGTATGTATCCTGGCGACACTAATCATAGGCAATTAAAACAATAAAGCACTTCTTTTCTGTGGAATCAGTTCAATAGCGGATTTTAAAACTTTACATCCAAATGGCCAGTTAGACTCTGCTGTTGAAAATACATAGTAAAGCTCAGGATAGAAGATAAAAATAAAATAATTACAGGCTCCAGAAGCATACAACTCTACTAGGAAAGAACAATCTTCATCATTACCATCATAACCCACTAGGGATTAGTGGCACATCTGGGTATCTCCCATAATAGAGGACTTTTTTCCACAGTAGATGGTATACTTGTACTCTCTATTCAGGTCTGTATGGTAATAATTTAATAAGATGAGATTAGTCTGTAATAATTTTTTTTTTTTCCCTAAAGACAGGGTCTCCCCCTGTCATCCAGGCTGGAGTGCTGTGGCCCAATCATAGCTCATTGCAGCCTCGAACTCCTGGGCCCAAGCAATTCTCCTGCCTCAGCTCCCTGAGTAGCTGGAACTACAGGTATGTGCCACCATGCCTAGCTAATTTTTTTTTTTTGTAGAGGTGAGTTCTATATCGCCCAGGCTGGTCCTCCTGGCCTCAACAGATCTTCCCATCTCGGCCTCCCAAAGTGCTGGGATTATAGGCATGAGCCACCAAACCTGACCTGTAATAATTATTATATTTCTAAGTCAAATTTCCATGACATCTTTTCTCAACAATGCTCAAAGCCTAAACCCATGAGGCATTCTGAACCCCTTTGGACCATGGCAAGTGGTAGGACACAGACAGACCAGGGTCAAACCCTGAGTCTACCACTTTCTGGATAACCATAGACTTAGTCTAAGCCTCTGTTTCCTAATCCATAAAATGTGAATAATATTAATTAATTAACTCATAGCTTTGTCGAAAGAATTGAGTTAAATAATTGTTTTGCACAATGTGTAGCAGAGGTGTGCTCAATAAATGTTGGCTTTGACTAAATACAGTTGCACTTGTGTTTCCATTTAAAATCCCCTTGTGAAGTAGGGTGAGGGTGAGCAGGTATTATGAAATTCATTTTATAGTCTAAGAAATTCGTACCCTAGAGATGTTGGATGACTTCATGGTAAGCTGATAAGAATAGAATCCAGAGCACTTGTGCTTAGTATTACTTTTACTTTATTTAGCAGACTCTTGGGTCAAATGCATGTATCTCAAAGGCTGTCATTAAATTCTCAAAATATAACACATGTTGCTTTTCTGGTGGCATTGGGTAAAAACAAACAAACAAAAAAACCCCAAAATATAACAAACGTACTCTCACAAAACTCACTATCTGGCTTTCTGTCCTTAGTCTTGATCCCTCCAATCCATTCTTCAGAGATAGCAGAGAAACCGACCTACTGCAGATCTGACCATACCACCCCTCCCTTTCAAACTCTCTGGTGGTGCCCCGAGTGGCTATGAAACAACATCCAAGGTACTTGGAAGGCATAGCGGACCCCCCTGCCCTGACCTCACCTCACTCTCAGCAGAGCTGTATCGCTAGCACTCCTGGCGGGGCACTCCCTCAGTTGAAACAGCTTGCAGTTCCCTGCAGAAACTTTCCCAGCATCTTTCTGCCCCACCTCCAATCCTGTGCCCCTGCTGGGCTAAGAGCTTGCTGTTTGCTCCAGGAAGAAGAGCACTAAAATATTATTTTTTTGCTGCTCTTAAGAAGAAAGAGCTTGAGAATCAACCTAAAATATCCAACAATCACAAACTGAATCCATCAAGGAACATTCAGAGGATAAACTACTCTCCACCTATTTAAAAACTCCATCCTTAAAGAATATATAAGTTTAAGGGAGAATGTGATGATGTATTAAGCGTAAAATGTTAGGAATTAAAAGATACTCAGAGGGACAGGCACCAAAATGTTAACAGCAATTATTTCGGAGAGATGTGACTGCAGGTATTATCTGTTCGTCTTTAACTCTTATCAGTGGTTTCCAAATTTCCTACAATGAACAGATTGACATTAACAATAAACAGTCAGTGAAAATTTGAGGTAATCTCATAATGAACTCTAAACTGTAGATGGGCAGCAAAGTCCATCCTCCTCTCTCCCGAATCTGAAACTTAAAAGTAGCAATCCAGTGGTTGGTTTCCTGGGCCTGCAGACATGAGAAGTAAGTGATAGACTGCTTTTACAGGGGAGAGGAAAATCCAAACCCAAGACATGACCCACTTAATGCAATCATTTATCCAGGTCAATTCTGTAAGCTTTCACTTCGGGCACGAAAATCTTTCCAGTAAGAACAGAGGCAAAGTTTGTCATGCAGTGAAGGGAAGGATTCACAGTGAATGACTTTATTTTGTAAGATTGAGCTCTTACATTTTTCTTTTCATCTGATTAGCATCTGAGGATGGACTTCATGGCTGTCAACATCCTCTGGGCACATCCCAACAGAAATCAAAACCCTAATCCCCACTGATTTTGGTTTTGCTAATCTGGGATCCCCTGAGGAAACAAATCCCTTCATAATGATCAGGATTTGAAAATTCACACCGTCGAAAACAGTTTGGACAAATAAAGATCCTATTAAAACAAGTTCTGCTAATTAAGAGAAAATACACAGCCTCTCAAGTGCCCTCTAGAGCAAGTGTGTGGAATAGCAGGGAGGCGGTCTTCCCCCTGCCTCTGCAGGACCATCCTGCGTTACTCTTCCCCTCCTCTTCCCACGGCATTTTCTCATGTCATTTGATCCATCTTAAATTGATGCCTTCCACTTTACACCTCATAGCACATATCTGATATGGAGTCAATGCATTTCATGCCTCCACATTTCTTAATGACTTGGTGGTGTGGGCAGTAAAAAATAAATAAATAAATAAATAAATAAATAAATCAGCATTTCCAGGACCTTTGAACGCATCTTCAGTTTCCAGGAGCAAAGTGCTCAGTTGATCTCTTCAAGGAAAGCAATTCTTGATCAACTAAGCTTGTTTTCCTTCCATTTAAATAAAATAAAGTCGTAGTCCAAGGATTATTAGCAAATAAAAAAAGAGAGAGAGATGTGTATATGTGTATTGTCTACCTCATAAAATTAGATTCCTTATTTTTCACTTTCCCATCTCTTGGGAGCTATCATTCCAGTAGAAAGAAAACTGAAGAATCAAAAGGACTGCCAGCCCAATTCTAATGTTTGCAAAGTTTCAAAAAACTGGGAAGGTGGGAAAATCCCAAGGGCACCTGAAATATTAATTTATCACGTAAAATAAATGAACTCAAGTTTCTGAGTTTCTGACCCATTTGGAAGACTCCACAACCTGCCAACAATTCCATGCATATATGGAATTTTTTTCCCCCCTCTGCTCAGGCCCAGTTGACTTATCTCTTTATCAACTACTTAATCCTCTAGGCTTTTAGGAAGTTTCAGAACTGCAGACCTAGAATTAAATTTGGGAAATAGCACCTACTTCATTGCCCTCCCACCTTTAGGCCAGTCTCTGATAGACCATCCTAAACTGTGGAGCACACACCCCACTTTGCTTGGAAGGAGAGCTTGGAAGGCTTCTCTGAGTCTCCTTGAAGCCTCTTTTTCTCCAGCTGGCCTCAAATTTACAATATTCTGCTTACCTGGTCACTCCACATCATTTTGCCCATGTCTCTCTATCCAAAGTACCTGCTCGAAGGAAGCCAAAATGTACATTTCTACCGGTAAGGGTCCCCATTATATCTACTTGTCATAGGGTAACCTCTTGTTTTTAGACTCATAAACAAAGCAAAATCAAAACAATAAGCTCTGAGAGCTCATTCTGTGTTTGATGGCCCTGTCTCAGAGCTACAACAACAGCACCGTCAAACTGTCATCGTTCTATAGCACTTGCCCCCAAATGCCATCCAGGTCTGCACCTGCGAAACCGGGATGGGCATTGTGAGTCACTCTGTCTGCCACCACATAAAAAGCTAATTTCACATTCAGAATGTATGTTTTTTTCAATACCAATAGCAACAAGAGTGTGCCAAAAAATTTCCCCTGAAGCTCTATTCTGTTTTTTAAACTACAGAACATTCTTTCATAGTTTGACAGTTAAAATGCTGCAGTTAATGTAATAAACAGAGAATTTTTCTAAGTAGCCTGTCAAAACAAGTGACACTTTTTTTTTTTTGCTAGCGAGTCTCAGATTCAGAACAATAGGAAGTACCTTTCAAAGCAACATCTTCATTATACAATCAAATTCTCAAAGTAATCTTCTCATCAAAGAATATTGTGTTATTTCTTTCCCAGTAATTATCAGAGTTCTGCAACCTCTCTGGCAGTGGTGACTATTATAAAATGCAGCTGTGCAGAGTTAAAAACTTGGGGGGTCCTGCCTTGGTCAATAGGGAGCCAATGCATCTCACGCCTCCACACTTCTCAATGACGTGGCTGTTTGGGCAGTTAAAAGTCAACATTTCCAGACCCTTGAATATGCCCTCAGTTCCCAAGAGCAAAGTAGTTAGCTGGTCTCTTCAAGAAAAGCAACGATACTGGCAATCCTTTATCACAAAGTTTGTCTTCTTTCCACTTAAATAAAGTGGTAGCTCCAAAGATTATTAGCAGATCAAAAAATGGGGTGTGTGTAGAGTGTGAATGGCTGTCTCATAAAATTAGATTCCTTATTTTTCACTTTCCCATCTCTTAGGAGCTGTCATTCCAATAGAAAGAAAACTGAAGAGTCATAAAAACTGCCAACCCAATTCCAATGTGTGCAAAGTGTCAAAAAACTGGGAAGATGGGAAAATCCCAAGGCTACCCAAAATGATGTGTCTTGGAATACTGTTGAAACCTGTACTTTAACAGCCAGTGACAGACTGGAAGAGTCTAAGCCTTGCAATGTAATTTTCTCTGAAGAATGTCTGGGCTGCCAGGGATCATGCAATTCAATGCTGCATGCAGGAAAAAGGAAGCACAGCTGAGGCTTCTCATTTCTAAGGGTGACTCATGAAACCCAGCTTTCAAGTTCTGTGTGAAGGGCAAATCAATTAGCATGCATGTTCTTAGCAGACAGCAGGCACTCAATATACATTTGTTGCATCTGAATCCAATTTGGGAATAGCTCTTGCTTAGGATTGTAAACTCCCCAAAGGCAGGAACCACTTTATTATTTAATACTTTTTTTTTAACCTCTTTGGTAGACACTCAGAAATATTTGTGAATCAAATGGCATTCCCTCCTTCCTTGAAGCATCTGAAAGCTGAGGGAACATTAGCTAGGGCTGTGTATTCACACACTGGTTCGGTCACTCAGCAAAGGTTTATTGATGGCTTCCTTGGTATAATGCACAGAGCTAGGGATATGGCCTTACTAATTTCCACACCAGGTTAAACCCTCCTCCCCATATTATGCTGTGTTAACACACAACTACCTTTTCCTCTATAGCATTTAATGCAGCTACGATTAAATGATCACGTATATACGTAGTTGCTTAAGGTTTGTTCGCTGTGCTAGACAGAGAGCTCCAGGAAGGAGGAGCAGGCCTCTTGTTCAATGCTTACCTTAATGCCTTAGCACTTAACACAGTGCTTTATTTTAGGGGGTTCCTTGGTATTTCGGTGTGTTCAGCAGCTCTGAGTCCCAGCCACTGCCCAGTGAATGCCAACAGTGTGCCCCCTCCCACACTTTGACAACCAAAACATCCTCGCATATTTCCAAACGCCCCTTGGGGGCTGTCTCTCCCTGATTCAGAACCAAGCGGCAGCAATGAGGACAGCAAAAAGAGTATGAATGCAGGAAATGATGGGGAAGTACAAATAAGGGACAGTGGGACAAGAGGGGTGTGGAGAAGAGTGAGGGGACACCGTCGGACAGGAAAGAAAGCATGGTTTAACACGGTGTTGTTCACTTGAGTTCTGCAAGCCCTCAGGATTCTCTTGTGTCCCCGTCAGCCACCACCCTCATGCTCCTTCAGGGCAGAGAGAGCATAAATTGGCTGGGCAGGTTTCCTGGACCCTACTCCTGCTTAGGTCAGTGAAGCTCTGGCTTTTCTGTTTGATATTTTGGATTTTCCTGTCAAATTTTGTTTGAAGAAAAGGTTTTGAGGCTTAAAGAGTTGGAAACCACAGTTCCAGAGTTAAGGATGATGGTACCAACTGGGATGAAGGAAGGCCTTTGAAACGCACAGTGCCAGAGATTAAGACCCAAGAGAATGTTTCGACAAAGGGGACATAGTGTGATAAAAATGAAATATGTCGAAAAGACTTCGCAGCATTAAGTAAGGGCAAGTGAAAGCATCCCGGGGAAAGGAGATAAAGGTGCACTCAGAGAGGCTGCTGTGAGCTGGTCTGAGGGGCAGACTTCGGGGAAGTTGGTCTGAGGGAGACATCACTTTTGGAAGGTGCCCAGTGGATACACAAGACATGTAAAGTTTGACGCTCTTGTCCAGACTAAGACTCATAAACGAAGGTCGGCCAAGCCAGTGACTCAGAGTCGACATCCACCGCTGGCAGGCATGGGCGCAGGGTGGAGGGTGACTTCATTTCCAGCAGAAAAGTATACGCCCGTGTGTGGTGGTTTCAGAGCAAGTGCCAAGTCACCCTTACTGAAAAGGTTTCCTCGAGGATTAGGACTGTGGCGTATGCTTCTTAGTATGCCCCATGGCCATTAGTAGAATACCTGGAGTCGAAGGGGGCTCAACACATTCTTTCCGAATGGGTCTGATCAAACATTTCAGAGTCCCTAACTTCGGCAGGAGGGCTGCTCATGGAGGTAAGGTCAGTTCAGCTGAGACCAAAGGGAGAGACGGCCTCAGTGACTGACAGAGGCCTCGGAGGGGTTAATGAGCAGTGGCGTTCTCATAAGAATGAGTCTTTAAGCTGAAGAGCAGAAGCCTCAGAGTAGTGTGAAAGGGTGTGCTGAATGAATGAATGAGTGAGTGAGTGAACGAATGCAAGCACAAGCATGAGAGTTACGGTTCTAATGACCTCTGTCCTATTGCATTAGGAAGAAAGGTGCTGCCACGGTCTGGCATAGAGACGGAGCAGTTTCTGTTTGTCATTGACCAAAGGTCATTTAATACAGGGTCTCAGTTTCGAGATCCTGAGCCAACCACTGAAAATCTCTATAATTTTTAACTCATGTAAATGGAAAATAGAGTT
>RJWJ010032781.1:0-18254 GCA_004363605.1 Indri indri
CTAAATTTATTTATTAAGTGTCACCTGTATACTTAACCCTCTGTCATGCATTGCAAAAGCTGCAAAATGTAAAAACCAGTCTTCATCTCAAATTTTGGAGAGACAAAAAAGCCAATGTGTGAGATAGCTGGAAAACTGTGAGTGAAATATATGGGTTTTAGCATTTTGGAAAGAAATATTTTAGAGATGGTAGGGCAAGAGGGAAGCTGGATGGTAATATTAGAGTAAATGTTTCAAAAGTGGGTAGCATTTGCCAAGAGAAGGTTTGTGTGTGTGTGCGTGTAGTCTTAATAAGCATTTTATGGTGGTTTTATATTTTTTCTTTTCTTTAATATAATAATTCATCTTCTCTTTCCCCTCTTTTTTTTATCCCTTCCTTCTCCTCCTTCTTCTTCTGTGCTGTGTATGAATTTTAAAACACTTTAGGACTCATCTAAGAATTAGGTTGAAGGCTGGGGTATGTGGTGTTGTCTGTATTCTTCAGATTTTGTTAAGGTGTGTATCTTCTCCGTTACCTACTGGTAGACATTTTGTGAGCCTGAATCACTTTAATAACTGCCTTTGATTTCTACTTTACTCAGGTTATATTAAACATACTAACTAATCTTTGAATAGCACTAAAAAGTTTACCTAGAATTCCCACAGATTATCTCATTTGATCTCATAATTACCATGTCAGGTAATTTCATATTAGCTCGTTTTACATATAATGTGCTGAGACTTAGAGAGAATAACTATTTTCCTGAGTTCACTCAATGATGAAATGAACAATTCTAAGGTCCCAAATATCCTTTAAGCATTTTTTTAAAAAAGGACTTGTGTGCAAAAGACTGTAAAATGTAACAGAATGGGAATGTTTTCTGTTATCTTGGAATTTCAGCAGAAGTTCCAAAGCTGTGAAGTGTGTAAAGGGTGAAAAAGTTTTTACATATACTAAAGAAAAGTGCTGAACCTAACCCCATAGACTTTGCTAGAAGTGGAAACCCAGTTCTGCCACCATCACTCCAACAGCCCAGGTAAGAGAAGGTCAGACATTCCAAAGTAGATTTGGCAAGGGAAATATCCTTTGAATAAAAATGACAGTTGTTGCTTCTATCCCTTAGGAAGGGGAGGGAATGCTTCTTCCCTCTATGCCAAGGGAGTGGGGCCTCACAACTAAATATTAGGGTGTCCGCAAGAGGGAGACTGGCATGTCACTCTGTCTTGAAGACCTCTGAGCCTTGCAGGTTGCCCAGAGCTGCTCCTGGATGAAGGAGGCAGTAATCCTTGGGAGAGTTTGAAGTGTGTCCTTTGGGTTTGGGGAGGGGCATAGAGCCAGGTATCTGCCTCTCACTTGGAGAAGTCTACAAACCTGAGGCTGGATGGAGGTGCCTGCAGGAAAACAAAAAAAGAGGACTGAAGATCAGTAGTGGTTCAAGCTGCACTTCCCCACTTTGGAAGAGCCAGGATACATGTTTTGCCATAAGACACTGTAGGAGGTAGCCAGGTTTGGAAAGTCTTGAAAGAATCTTGACCAAGCACAGTATGTGCATCTCCAAAAACCAAATCATGTGCAGTATGGCAGGGTTGTCATTTGAATATTTACTGTGATAGAAGATATTTGATATCCAAGAAAGAACTAGTAAAAGCTCTGGCCAGAAGCAGTGGAAGAGGTTGGAGAGAAAGGAGAGTGAAAAAGCCAGGGGTGATATTCAAACTATTTCACAATGGGTGGGGTGATATTCAAACTATTTTACAATTAGTGGGGCTTGCATGATGCTGACTAACCAGAAAGGATGCCTTCCAGGGCTGGTGTGAACTGGCAGAATATCAGCGTGCAAAAGTAGCCTTCGGTTATCCATTTGTGATAGCATAATACTTATCAAACCTCAGGTCGGCCTTGAATTTGGGGAGAAGAGAAGATAGTTCATGTTGGATATCATGTGAAAGCCTAGGTTTAGACTGGAGTAGACTTTTTAACACAGAAAATGAGACTTTCCAAATCTATTGGACCTGCCGGAGATGCTGTCTGGAGGAGGAAACTTTGCCTCGTACTGAGAACGTTTCAAAGTACCCGTGGGAGATCATTCGAACTAATGCTGTTTGCATCCTACCAAGTTCAGCAAGTGTACTAAATGATTTACATTTAACAAATTTATTTTTATAAAACAATCATGAACATAAAGGAAAAAAGTTTGACGTGGATTTTGGTAACGTTTTGTAAGTGAGTTTTAGAACTGAGAGATCCATGCAGGAGAAGTTGCTTGGCACAAGTCGTATACACAGTTTAATAGGAGAACACTGAACAGTGTACAGGGTTGTCTTCAGCAAGGTCAAGCTCACCTTTTACTAAAGGAATGACATGTTGCACTGCTTAAGGTTACACAACTCACAAGTGTGATTTCTCCTATAACAACAGGAAAGGATAATTTGTTGTAGCCCCCAGCAGTAAATAAGATTTTTGGTAAGACTCTAAAGAAAGTAAAGATGAAAGGATGACAAGCTTTCTCTTATATTGTTACAAGTTGACTTAGTTTTGGAGGAAATGCTGAAGGCTAGAAAACAGCTGGCAGAATCCAATTATTAAAGAAAGGAATCTAAGCCATACCAGAGAATTAGAGACCAGTTTGTAATAGTGATCTCTAAGGAATGGCCAGAGAAAATATTTTGGAGGATCCAGCAAAATTGGGAAAAAAAAATTTTTTTTAATCAAAATAGGCCAACATATGGGAAAGAACGCCTCACATGTGGAAAGTAATATAATTGAGGAGAGCACATATTTTTTTCTTTTCTAAATTATTGATTCAAAATACTATCCTCTAGTTTGTATTCTTCCTATCACACTCTACTTTGATACATGGCATAATCTCTTTTTATTAAAAAAGGTTCTTGCCTTAGGGGTAGGTCTCTTATTTTGGAGAAGTTTAGGAAAAAAATTCAATGTTCTAGGAGATAACTGGGGCCTTAGAGTTACTCTCATTCACATTAGTTCACATTCTAATATAAATATACAGTCAATTAAAAAAACATAATTAGCAAACTATGTCCTGTAGAAAAAGTAGCAAGTAAAGGGAAAGTGAGAGTTCCAAGTGAGGCTGGGGGGAGGGGACAGGTAGCAATTTTCAAGAGTCACTGTCGCTGTGTTGGAAAAAAATATGGCAGGTTAGGCTTGATTTTGACCTGCAACAGCAGATACCTGTGGCATGCTCGTTTGTTATATGTCTTTTCTGCTATGTTAAAACAACAGCAGATTTTCTGCTTTTAAAACACAAGCTCCTTTCCACCTACTCCTCTTTCTTCTCTCCTCTTAAAGTATCACTTCTACCTGGTACACAGCCAGAGGCTGATAAGGTGGCATCCGCACAGGTTAGTGTAGGCAGTTCTCAGTTCTCGAACACGCGCGTATGCCACCACAAATGGATGACTGCTCCATTCGTTTGCTTGTGGATCCTCACAACTTCATCGGCATTCTAACAATAAAAATGTCAGTGTCTTTAACAGCTGGAGGATATGACAGGAACTGGTACAGTGTTGGTCCGTGGTTCTCAACTCGAGCTACACGTGAGAATCACCCAGGGAACTTGGAAAAATGCAGATGCCAGGGCACAGGGCCAGAGGCGTTGATTTAATTGATTTCTGTGGGGCCTGGGCATTAGTGCTTTTAGATGCTGTCCAGGGATGCTGAGAAATATCCAGCGTTGGGGGTGCCAAGGTGTGCCAGGCAACCTGCATTTACTTTCAAAGGAATGTGCCACATGATTTAATCCCAGGACACTACAACAAACGCATTGGGGTCCTCATTTTGCATAGGAGACTGTATTTCTGAGCAATGGCATGATTTTCCCCAGAGCCACATCACTAGGGTGTAGAAGGGTGTATTTCATTTCTGACATCGTATTTGGAAATTGTGGGTTGGAAAAGCTAATTCAGTTCCACTCAAATAAAATGGTTTACTTGTGAAAAGTTTTTCCACCATCTGCGCCTCTGAAAATAGAGTGGCAATTTCCATTATGGAACTGTAGAAAGTTTGACCCCAAATGAACAACTGATAAAAAGTGAAATTAAATAACATATCCAATTTTAGAGAACGGATCCCAGAATAGGTATCTTAAAATTATTTCCATTGTTTGCTTTTATATTTATACATTTCAAAGGAGAGATTCAGCCAACTTTTATTTTTTAATGTTTGAAGCAGCATTTTTTCCCCATTATTTCTGAGCAAGATAAACCCAGGAAGCACTAGAAATTTCATGCAATAGGTTTTTCTTCCTGATGATAACACTTGAGAAGTGTAAAATATGGATAAAACAAATACCCACTTTTGTTAAGCGATTTTGAATTATGACTTTGGGTATGAATAAATTCAAAATATAGAGGGTATTGTTACAGTGACGGAGACAAACATGACTGTTCTCATATTGTGATCATGCTACACTCCTGTACATATGTGAATCTTTGTACAAAATGTTTTTTTTTTCAATTGAAAGGTAGCTTCTGTGTATGATAAAAAATACAGAGATTAAAAAAAAAGAGATGATAGTGAAAAGACGGTACAACTGCTAGCCTAGAACCAATGTCCTACTCATCCCCAGAGTTAACCATTTTTACCAGATTTTTATTTTGTTTGTGTGGCTATCCTTTTAGCAATACTTTTTGACTCTGCGAACATAAAAGAGGTATATTTAGCTTTTCACATAAATAGCCACATACTGTAAATTCACAATTCTGTATCTTGCTATTTTTACTGGCTAATATTTGAAGTCACTATCTATCAGCACATATAGACCTACTTCATTATTTTTAGTGAGTACAGCGTATTACATTTTATGTATGCACCATATTTATTTAATCAGTACCTACTGGTGGACATTTATGAGTTGTAAATTTCTTGGTGTTATAAACAATAGTACCGCATGCTCTATGAAGTGTTTGAACCAACTTACACTTCGGCCAATGAACACTTTGGTCAACTCTATAGTCTCACATTTAAAATTTTTTATCTAAGTCTAATAGGTGAAAAATGCTTCCTAATTATTTTAATTTATACGCTGTGCATTGAGTAATATTAACTATGCATTCGTATTTTAGAAAGCAACTTATATTTCCTTTTTCTGTGAATTGCCTGAACCTGCCCATACATTTGTGAAGGGTATAAAGATAAATAACAATGCCAATAGTCATTTTTCTACTGCCTAGTTTCATATGTGGAACATAATTCATTCCCTAAAACAAACAAACAAAAACCTGCGGATTGTTCTTATTTCCTCCTGGACCACTTAAAGGCTATGACTGAATCGTATCTTCCATTCTCTTGCATTTCTCAATAGTTTTATGATATCCGATGGAATCCCTACATGTTAGATCCTTTAGCTTTGCATGCTTTTCAGATTTCTACATATGAAATCAAACTATATGTATATATTTGTGACTTGATTTTTTGCTCATTGGAAAATATTTTTATAATATCCATCCATATCTATACCTGAGTGTTAGTCTCTTTCAGGTGTTCTGGAAAATTCTCAAGTACTATCTCTTTAAAAGTTACAGTCTTCATTCTAGAATTCCTCCTGCTGGCCTCTATGTCTCTTAACTTCTTTTTAATATTTTCCATCACTTTATTTCTTTATGTGACATTTTAGAAAATAAATATATCCATTTTGGAATAACTAAATCTCTCTTAATCTATTTAATCTGCTATTTAATTTATCTTTTAAAATTTTTATATCTATTTCTTAACTTCTAAAATACATATTTGTTTCCTTTTCCGTATCTCCTTAGTGTTTTTTCCTTGCTTATATTTTAAGCCATTTTTATTTTTAATGTAGAAATCCAGTTACTTTATAGTTTGATTTGATAATTCTGGTATCTAAAGTCCTGCTTAATCCGATTCTGCTATCTGCTGTTTATTTTGGCTATCACCTAAGGTGGCTTGAAATCTTTGCTATTATAAATGGTATCTTTTTTTTTTTTAGTGTTACAGTTCTTTTGGAATTTTTTTTTTTTTTTTTTCTTTTCGAGACAGTGTCTCGCTTTGTTGCCCTGGGTAGAATGCAGTGGCATCATCATAGCTCACAGCAACTTCAAACTCCTGGGCTCAGAGGACCCTCCTGCCTCAGCCTCCAGATAGCTGGGATTACAGGCCACACCACCATGCCCGGCTAATTTTCCTATTGTTTTAAGTAGATACTGGGTTTCGCTCTTGCTCAGGCTTGTCTGGAACTCCTGATCTCAAGTGATCTTCCTGCCTTGGCCTCCCAGAGTGCTAGGATTACAGGCGCGAGCCATGCACCCAGGCGTTCTTTTGGAATTTGTCTACCTGGTTTTCACTGGAAACACATCCCTGCTCCCCAAAATACTATCATTTTTACAATCCATCTTCTAATTGTTGGTTACTGGTGTACAGAAATATAACTGATGCATGTTTTATATACTGATTTTTATCTATCTAATGTCCTTGATAACTTCATAACTTAGTTCAATTCTTTACACATTCTTGGGTTTTTCTACATACACAATCATTTTTTAATAATGACAGTTTTCCAACCTTCCTTCATTTATACCTTTATTTATAATTTTTATTTCTTTTCTTGACTAACATCATCAGCTACAAACTCTAGAGTAATATTAGATAGAAGTGACGATACCAGGAACCCCTGTCTCCTTTCTAATCTCAGGGAATTACCTTTCAATATTTCACCATGAAGTACTATGCTATAAAGTTTTTAGAGATGGGTGATTAACAGATTAAGGAAACTTCTATTACAGTTTGCTAAGAAGTCTTTCTTCATTTATAATGAAAAGATATTGAATTTTATTAATTTTTTATCACCAAAAACAGAATGATTTTCAGTTATTACCCAACATAAGCCCATCTAGATTGTGATATATTGTTATTTTTTATATAATGTTGGAGTTAGTTTGCTAATTTTTAGTATAGGAATTTCATATCCCCGTTCATGAAATTGGCCTGTAATTTTCCCTTCTTGTTTTACTCTTTCCAAATTTGGTACCAAAGTTCTGTTGGCCTACAAAAAATTATTTTGAAAGTATTTTCTATGTTTCTATTCTTCATAAGAGTTCTTGTAACATTGGTGTTATTTGTTTCTCAAATATTTGGTAGAATTCACAGGAAAGCCATCTGGACCTGCAGGGTTTTTTCTGTGGAAATATATATATTTTTTAAAGCAGCTTTATTGAGGCATAATTTACATATCATAAAATTCACCCATTTCAAATGTAAACCTCAATGATTTCTAGTAAATTTACAGAGTTTTGCAGTCATCACCAAAATCTAATTTTAGAACATTTCCATCATTGTAAAAATATTCCTCACACCAATTTGTAGTTATTTTTATTCCCAACCTCAGTTCTAGGCAACCACTAAACTACTAAACCTATAGAGGTTTGCCTTTTTTGGCTATTTGGCATACATGCAATCATAGAACATATGGCCTTTCATCCCTAGCTTCTTTTACTTAACGTAATATTTTTGAGGCTCATCTATATTGTAGCTATGTGATCAGTAGTTCACTCATTTTTGTTGCTGAATAGTATTCCATAATATGAATAACTTTATATTATTTATCAAATCATCATTTGATAAACATTAGGTCCTTCTTTGAAGCAATATCTATTCAAATTCTTTTCCTATTTTTAAATTTTTTAAATTTTTAATTGTTATGGGTACATAATTGTTGTATACCTTTATAGGATACATGTGATGTTTTGATGCAGGCATACAATGTAAATTAATTAAATCGGGGTAATTGGGGTCTCCATCACCTCAGGCATTTAACATTTCTTCATGTTAGGAGCATTCTAATCCCACTGTTTTAGCTATTTTAAAGTATACCCTAACTTATTGTTGATTATACTTTTTTGTTTATTTGATCTTTTATTTTCTTTCCTTTTTTTTTTTTTTTTTTTTTTTTTTTTTTTTTTTTTTTTTTTTTTTTTTTTTTTTTTTTTTTTTTTTTTTTTTTTTTTTTTGGTTTTGGTTTCAATTTCACTTATTTCTGCTCTGATCTTTATTATTTGTTTTTTCCTACTAATTTTTGGTTTGGTTTGCTTTTGTTTTTCTAGTTCTTTGAGAGGTACTGTTAGATTCTTTATTTGAAGCTTTTCTACTTTTTTGATGTAGGCACTTATTGCTATAAACTTTCCTCTTATTACTGCTTTTACTGTATCCCATAGGTTTTGATATGTTGTGTCTTCATTTTCATTTGTTTCAAGAAATTTTTAAATTTCCTTCTTAATCTCTTCCTTGACCCTTTGGTCATTCAGGAGTATATTGTTTAATTTCCATGTGTTCGTATAGTTCCTCTTGTTACTGATTTCTAGTTTTATTTCATTGTGGTCAGAGAAAATACTTCTTATGATTTCAGTTTCTTTTGAATTTTCTGAGACTTTTTTGGTGGCCTAACATGATATATCTTTGAGAATGATTCATGAGCTAAGGAGAAGAATGTGTGTTCTGCAGATGTTGGTTGAAACATTCTGTAAATATCTATTAGGTCCATTTGGTCTATAGTGCAGATAAATTCTAATTTTCTTTGTAGATTTTCTGTCTAGATGATCTTTCCAATGCTGAAAGTAGACTGTTGAGGTCTCCAAAGATTATTGTATTGGGATCTATCTCTCTCTTTAGCTATGATAATATTTGCTTTATATATCTGGGTGCTCCAGTGTTAGGTGTATGTATGAGTCGGGTATATATTTAGAATTGTCATATCCTCTTGCTGTATTGACCCCTTTGTCATTGTATAATTCCCTTCTTTGCCTCCTTTTACAGTTTTTGTCTTGAGACTTATCTTATCTGATAGAAGCATAGCTACTACTGCTCATTTTTGGTTACCATTTGCATGGAATATCTTTTTCCATCCCTTTATTTTCAGTCTATCTGTGTATTTATAGGTGTAGTGTGTTTCTTGAAGACAACATATAGTTGGCTCTTGATTTTTTATCCATTCAGCTACTCTGTGTTTTTTGATTGGAGAGTTTAATACACTTAATACACTTACATTCATTGTTATTATTGATAGGTAAGGACTTGCTACTGTCTTTATTTGGCTTCTGGTTGTTTTGTGGTCCTCTCTTTCTTCCTTCCTGTTTAGCTTTGCTAAAACTGATTTTCTCTGGTAGTGTGTTTTGATTTCTTGCTTTTTATTTTTTTGTGTATATGTTGTAAGTTTTTTTGATTTAAGGTTACCACGAGGCTTGCAAAAAACATTTTATAACCAATTATTTTAAACATATGACAACTCTGCTTACAAACAAACAAAGAAATAAGCAAAGAAAAATCTAACAGAAATTCTCCCCTTTAACTCCATCCCCCTGGCTTTTTAAGTTTTTGTTTTTGCATCCACATCTTTTTATACTATCTATCTCTCAAAAAGTTGTTGTTGTTATTTTTGACAGGTTTGTCTTTTAGTCTTCCTACTCAAGGTATAAGTGGTTTATATACTACAATTACAGCAATAGAGTATTGTATATTTGTGGCCTTACTGTTACCAGTGGATTGTATACCTTCCGATGATTTCTTGTTGTTTATCAACATCCTTTTCTTTCAGATCGAAGAACTCCTTTTAGCATTTTTTGTAGGACAAATCCGGTGTTGATGAAATCCCTCAGCTTTTGTTTGTCTGGGAAAGTCTTTATTTCTTCTTCATGTTTGAAGGATATTTTTGCAGGATATAATATTCTAGGAGTAAGGTTTTTTCCTTCAGTGCTTCGAATATGTCATACCACTCTCTCCTGGCCTGTAAGGTTTGTACTGAGAAGTCTGCTGCCAGAACTATTGGAGCTCCTTTATATGTTATTTTTCTCTTTTCTCTTGCTTCCCTGAGGACCTTTTCTTTATCCGTGACCTTTGGGAGCTTGATAATTAAATGTGTTGGGGTAGTCTTGTTCGAGTTACATCTGCTTGGTGTTCTATGACCTTCGTGCACCTGAATATTTATATCTTTCTCTAGGTTTCGAAAGTTCTCTTTTCTTATTTAATTGAAAAACTTTCTATCCCAATCTCACTCTCTATCTCCTCTTTGAGGCCAATAACTCCTAGATTTGCTCTTTTGAGGCTATTTTCTAGATCTCATAGATATGCTTCATTCTTATTTATTCTTTTTTCCTTTTTCTCTTCCAACTGTGTGTTTTCAAATAGCCTGTCTTTACGCTCACTAATTCTCTCTTCTGCTTGATCAATTCTGCTGTTGAGAGACTCTAATGCATTTTCAGTTTGTCAATTGAATTCTTAAGGTCTAAAATTTCCGCTGCTTGATTTTTTTTTTTTTTATTATTTCAATCTCTGTGTTAAATTTCTCTGATAGGCTTCTTAATTCCTTCTCTATGTCGTCTTGAAGTTCATTGAACTTTCCAGGGCAGCTATTTTGAATAGTTTGTGAAAAAGTTCACCTACCTCTGTCACTCCAGGATTGGTCACTGGTACCTTATTTAGTTTGTTTGGTGAGAACATGTCTTCCTGGATGTTCCTGATGCTTTTGTATATTCTTTGGTCTCTGGAAATTGAAAAGTTAGGTATTTATTTAGTCTTTGCAGTCTGGGTTTGTTTGAACCCATCCTTCCTGAGAAGGCTTGCCATGTATTCAAGGTAATTGAATGTCGCGATCTAAGTCTTCGATCACTGTAGCCATGTTGGCACTGAGGGTGTCCCAAACCCAATCAAAAACATTTTAAAGGAACTTAATTTAATGTCTTTATTTCAAAAATTTTTCTCGGTCATTGAGTTATCATGTAGAACACATAGAAGGATATCATAGTCCAAATGAGATGAAGTTATTGTCTGTACTCACTTTGTTTCTGATGATTCAAATGATCCTACTCTTTCCAAAGTGGGAAAAATTTTATTTCATCTCTGGCAAAATGTTTATGGAGAGCCTTCTATAAGCCAGGTTCAAAGGCCACAAAACCAAACCATAGATCATATCCATGATGAATTTAAAGCCTATAGAAGACCTTTCATGTTTTTCCCTTTAATTTATTGTTAATATATTAAACTTTTAAAGGAAAGACACTCTCCAAAAATTTTCCTGCTAATGTTACAACTATTTTTATTTTTATACATTATAATTTGCTTATGACATTATTTATATTAAATTTTTACATGATTTCTAATTTTTACACTTGACTTTATAGCAATAACATTTTCTTATTATATTACCCTGGAATGACCTCTTGCTTTAGGGTATAGGATTTGGAGTATATGGAGTTAGTGTAGACTTCATTTTCTAGGAACCAGGCAGCTTCCTCTCCCTTCCCTGTAAAAGATCTAGGAGCGCTTGGCTTTCTTACACCCATTTATCCACATTTCCTTAAAAAGCTACAGAGGTAAAAGAATTTGCCCTTACAAATACACAATTGTGAGCCCTGTGAATATGTAGCAAATGTAAGGCTTATTTTAAATGTATTCATATATTTAAATAAGAGTTATATTTTAGCTATGAAAACTAAAGAGAATTAAAAAATATAATCTGCCATCTTAACATAGAAAAACTATATATCCTCTTTAATAAAACGTTGTTATGCTGTGTCTTTTGTTGATTCTCAAGAGAAGGACAGAAGAAGGTGATGATCACAATTTGTGAGTCAAGAAGGCACACACACACACACACACACACACAAAAATCCTTGGGAATTGAGAGTTTGTCCTGGAGAAATCTAAGCACTTATAATAAATTCTTAATTACTTAGCTTCTCGTCTGTATTTGCTTTTTCTCAAAAACAAATGTTATTTACTCCAGGGATGGACAGCTGGGTTTGTGAAATATGTGTGAAATGTTGCTTAGGTTGGAAATACTTCAGATCAAATAATATTGTCACAATATCTGTTAAACCAGTAGTCCTCCAAAATGGGGCAGGAGCTCTGAATAGCTTTATTTTCATAATTTTTGAAAAAAAAAATAAGAGTCATAGCTGAAAGTGAGCTTTTCTATTATTAATTTATAGATATTTTATTAGATATTCTTAGTTATTTAAGACAAAACTAATGTAAAATTGTTAACATAGGCAGTATCCTGTAAGAGAAGGTCACAGGCTGCTATCAAGATACAGGGTCAAGGAGGCTTCTGTAGAGACAGGGTGATTTAACCATGATTTTTGAAGGATGAATCAGAGATAAGTAGACCAAGGAAGAGAAGGGGAAGAACAGTCCAGGCAGAGGAAACAGCATAGGCAAATACCTTAAGGCAATCAGCAGCATGGAAACCTTCAAGGAAAAGAAGGAAGGCTGGTGAGAGAGAATGCAGAGGGAAAGAGAGAGTTTGGTGCAAAACTGGGTTGCGAGGCAGGTGCCAGATTCAGCAGGGAATTTTGGCCTGTTTAAGGAGTTTAGTGTCTTTGAGCACACACATAGTAGCCAAGGCAAATAGGCGCCAGGTGCATACTTATTATAAAAAGTCACAATCCCGCTAACCTTTGCCACTGTTAGGATGTCCTTTTAGGAAAAGATGGGGATGAACAGGTAGTTGGAATAGCCCCCGTCCCCTTCTCCTCAACAGGCACTATGGTCTAGAGATCAAGGGCACTCGGTCTCTGGAGCCAAATGGCCTGGGCGTAAATCCTGCCTGCCACTGATTAGCTATGTGACCCTAAGCAAAATAAACTTTCTGATCGTGTTTTCTTACCTGTAAAATAGGAACAGTAATGGTATAGTCCTCACAGTGTTAGGAGAAAATAAGTTAAAATTAGAAAGAATGCCAGAACAATCCCCGGCACATAATAAGCATTTAATTAATAATAATAATAATAATAACAATAATTGTTGTTCTAAAGGAAGGGTTAAGATATTATTACCAGTCTGCCAAATACAGTGGCTGCCTGTTTTTGTAAATAAAGTGTTACTGGAACACAGCCATGCTTATTTGCCTGCATAATTCTATGGCTGCTTTTACATTATAATGGCAAGATTAAGTTGTTGCAACAGAGGCTATATTGCCCACAAAACTAAAAATATTACTATGTGGCTCTTTACAGAATAAGTGTGCAGACCCCTGTTCTGAGGGCGTAAGCACCACTTGCCCCATGCATCCCAGCCATCATGGGTTCCTTCAACAGTTTTCTGAGGACATCATAGCAACTCTCTTTAGATATTCTGCGTCCTCATTCCACTTTCTCAAAGTGCACTTACCCTTGATTCTAAACTAGCTGTCAGCATCTCTACTTTTTTCTAGTCCAGCTTAATGAGAGCTTCTTAATGGAAGCCTCTTACTCTGCTAACCTCTCCAATTCTTGGTTAATCAAAAATATCCATCTTCTGACTCTGCTGTGGTTATTTAGAACTGTGAGGCTATGACTAAGGATTGGTCCTAGATGCCACCTCCCTCCTTCCTAACTGGAGTGAACTGCTCCCTGGTGGGGTTCATCACGGCCCCAGTACTTTTGCCCTGACACAAGTCCTCACACTGAATGACTGAAATAAGAAACAACATATTAAATAGATTATCTCATTTAATCCTCACTCTGTTAACCCCCAGTTTATAAATTAGGATTCTGAGGTGAACCACGATCTCCCTGTCATCTGAAGAACAGGAGGAACAAGGGCTCAGTAACACAGATAAGGGGTCTAGTCTCCAGAGGGCTAAATCCTCATGTACATACAAGTCTAGGTATCCAGAAAATCCATCTAGACTGCAGATAAAGGCCACAGTACCAAGAAGGCTCTCAAAAGAGAATTAAAATTTAGTCTCGGCTAGAGAGACTTTCACATGCTTTTGGGAAAAAATACCCAAGGGTAGCTAGCTTCGAATCCAGAGTTTGGAGAATATAAGCATATTTCAGAGATATTTGGTTCCACATCATCACAATAAAGTGAGTTGCACAATTTTTTTTTGTGGTTTCCAAGTGTATTTAAAAGTTTTGTTTATACTATCTTATACTATATAGCCTATTAAACATGCAATAGCATTATGTCTAAAAACACAATGTAAATAGCTTAATTTAAAAATAACTTATTGCTAAAAAATGCTAAAAATCATCTAAGCCTTTGGCCAGTCATAATCTTTTTACTGATGGAGGGTCCTACCTTGATGCTGATGGTTGTTGACTGAACAAGGCAGTGGTTGCTAAAGGTTGGGGTGGCTGTGTCAATCTTTAAAAATAAGACAGCAATAAAATTTGGCATATGATCTTCCTTTTGTGAAAGATTCCTCTGTAGTATACAATGCTATTTGATAGCATTTTACCCACTTCTTTCAAAATTGGAGTCAATCTTCTCACACCCTGGCCTCTGCTATTTCAACTAAGTTTGTGTAATATTCTAAATCTTTTGTGGTCATTTCAAAAATGTTCACAGCATCTTTAGCAGCAGTAGATTCCATCTCAAGAAACCATGTTTTTTGCTCATCCCTAAGAAACAACTCCTTATCTGTTCAAGTTTTATCATGAGATTGTAGCAATTTAGTCACATATTCAAGGTTCACTTCTAATTCTATAGTAGTTCTTTTAGTATTTGCACCACATCTGTGGTAACTTCCTCCACTGAAGTCTTGAACCCCTCAAAGTCATCTATGAAGGCTGGAATCAACTTCTTCCAAATTCCTGTTAATGTTGATATTTTGACATTCTCCCATCAATCATGAATATTCTTAATATTAATAGTATCTGGATTGGTGAATCCTTTCCAGGAGATTCACAATTTATTTTTTCCAGATCCATCAGAGGAATTACTGCTTATGGTGGCTATACCCTTATAAAATATATTTCTTAAATAATAAGATTTGAAAGTTGAAATCACTCTTTGATCCATGGGCTACAGAATGGCTGTTGTGTTAGCAGGCCTGAAAACAACATTCATCTTCTTGTATGTCTTCATCAGAGCTCTCGAGTAACAAGATGCATTGTCAATGAAAAGTAATATTTTGAAAGGAATTTTTGTTTTTTTCTGAGCAGTAGAACTCAATAGTGGGCTTAAAATATTCAGTAAACTATGCTGTAAGCCAATGTGCTTTCTTGTTCCATTTATAGAGCATAGGCGGTGTACATTTAGTATAATTCTTAAGGGCCCTGGGATTTTTGTAACAGTAAATGAGCACAGGCTTCAACTTAAAACGTCACCAGTTGCATTAGCCACTAACAAGAGTCAGCCTATCCTTTGAAGCTTTGAAATCAGGCATTGACTTCTCCTCTCCAGCTATAAAAATCCTACATAACATCAATTCCAATATAGAGCTGTTTCATCTACGCTGAAAATCTGTTGTTTACTGTAGCCACCATTATCAACGATCTTAGCTAGATCTTCTGGATAACTTGCTGCAGCTTCTACATCAGCACTTGCTGCTTCACCTTGCACTGTTATGTTATGTTACATTAAGACAGCTTCTTTCCTTAAACCTCATAAAACAACTTCTGCTAGCTTCATACTTTCTCTTCTATAGCTTCGTCACCTCTCTCAGCCTTTGTGGAATTGAAAAGAGTTAGGGCCTTGCTCTGGATTAGGCTTTGGCTTAAGGGAATGTTGTGGCTGATTTGATCTTCTACCTAGACCACCACAACTTACTCTATATCAGCAATTAGGCTGTTTTGCTCTCTTATCATTTGTGTGTGTTCACTGGAGTAGCACTTTTAATTTCTTTCAAGAACTTTTCCTTTGCATTCACAACTTGGCTAACTGGCACAAGAGGCCTAACTTTTGACCTATCTCAGCTTTTGACATGCCTTCCTCACTAAACTTAATCATTTCTAGCTTTGATTTAATGTGAGACAGGTGGGACTGTTCCTTTCATTTGAACACTTAGAGGCCACTTCAGGGTTATTAATTGGCCTAATTACAATAGTGTTGTTTCTCAGGGAATGAGGAAACCTGAGGAGGGGGTTGGGATGGGGGGACGGCCAGTCTGGAACAGTCAGAACACATACAATATTTATAGATTAAGTTCATCATCTTATATCAGCACGGTTTGTGGTGCCCAAACAATTACAATAGTAACATCAAAGATAACTGATCCCAGATCACCATAATAGATATAATAATAATAATAATAATAATAATGAAATAGTTTGAAATGTTTCAAGAATTATCAAAATGTGACACAGAGACATGAAACAAGCACATATTGTTGGGAAAATGGTGCCGAAAGTCTTGCTCAGCATAGGGTTCCCGCAAAACTTTAATTTGTGAAAAATGTAATATTTGCGAATATTGGATAAATATTCACTTGGATAAAGTGAAGTGCAGTAAAACAAGGTTCTCCTGTACAAACGGAGTTATTTTTCAGGATTGGCATGTGCACAAGCATGCACACATATGTGCAAAGGTTTGGGGGGAGCAGACAGAAAACAGTACACGTTCTAATATCTCCTTTGAACTGTGATGAAGCTAGTGGTATTCAAATTTTTCATTTCTACTGGAGAACCACATATATTGGTCTGTGCAGAGAAACTCATTTGAACTAGTCAAATCGAGGAAAATGAATCTTCCTACTTCTGCTTCCCTGTTGTGCCTATTGATGGTAATTTCTACAGAGGTTTATCCCACATGCTGTTTAGAAATGCCACCAACACTTGCTTGCAGTTTACCTTTCTGGGATCAGGAAACCCTGTTAACAGATTTCCTTAGAACTGAAGATAAGGGTGATTAATTTTCTGAATTTAGGCTATTTTTGTCTTGTCACTCTGGTGAACCTTTAAAAGCTTTTGTTGAGATGATGGCTCTGTAGATCCCAGTCATGAGAACGCGTGTTTAGTTCAAGTACAACTGATCAATAACGCTGAGATCTGTTTATACAGTAGTTCACTCGGCACAATGCGAACAGAAAGTAAATAATGTGGCCCCTCCTTTGTGACTCTTGCCATGTAGCTGGAGATGAAATAGCACCTGTAATACAAGCAGAGAACTGTCAGGTGCAAATCAGTATGATATTGAATATAAAAGGCAGTAGAGGTTTAGAGAAAGAAATCAGAGAATAGAAGTTTACTTTTTAATATTTGGGAAGGTTTTAGTTTTACACAACAAACATTTATGGAGAAAAGGTGACTCAGGGAACAGGAATGTATACATTGAATTTGGTAAGTGGTAGTGGGGATATCTATTTTTATAGTCTTGAATCCATATGATTTTTCCCCAAGTGGCAATTAAAGTTTTCTGTCTTCTACTACTGACTTTGTCCACTATAAATGGCTTTTTCAATTTCACTGTCTCAAGTTACACTTTCTTTTGGTGTTAGAATTTCCTTATATTATTGTTTTACAATCTTGTGTTCTATTTAGTTACTTTAAAAAAGTTAAATTCCATCACAGGCTGTGTTTTGCCTACACAGTCTTTGTCATAGGCAAACCATGAACCTCTAGAGGTGTCCAATTTAGTCAAGTTGTCAAAGGTGAGCAGGAAGCTGTAAGATAACTTGTTAAGATGCAAAGGACAAGTTAAATCTCAAAATGAGCTATGACAAAAGCTTCCTCGTGACATAGTATATTCTAGGCCCTACTGATTCCACTAGGTCCCTCCAGTTGAGCAAACTGAAACCTACAGGGCTTCTTAGATGAAAGACTCATTGTGTTACTAAATCTCTCCCATGTACCAGGCACCTCAAAGATTCTAGAGATGACTGCTACTTTTCAATCTAGAAGGAAAACAGTAGAAACAAATTTCTCATTGCACAATCTTATGTTAATACCTTCAAAAATAAGAACTAAAGTTTCCTTACAAATTATAAATGAAATTCATGATGATCTAATCTTTCAATGAAAATTTAAAAATTTTATTAAATTGTGGGTGAGATTGAATATCTGTTCATATGTTTCTAAGCTATTAGTATTTTCCTCTAAAATGTATTTCTTCTTAAAAGAAAGGCAACTGAAACTTTGTTCTATGTTTGTAATTACTTAAATACAGTCATTTGTTTTTCTGTAAAAATTTCTCTGTCTTTTGAGGAAAAGTAATTAAACACTGATCCAAGAGGAAAATTGATAAACTTTCCTACCTAAAAATTATTTAGCCTCAAATACCCTAATGTCAAAAAAAAAAGAAAAGAAAAAATATTTGCAGCAATATGATCATGTTTAGAATTAAACTCTTCATCATTTAAAGAACTATTCTAAATCATTAAGGAAAGAGTAAAGAATTTTGAGGTTATACCCAGCTGTGATTGGCCCATTTCTTGCTCTGACCTCATAAAGAGCCATTGTTATGGAATTCCTGACACCTGTATGAGCCCCTGGCTGCGCCTAGGATTTTGGTCATTATTGCCCAGGAAGCTGCTTTTGGTGACCTGTGGTTGACCGTAGAGCTAGTGTTTTTCCTTGTTATTCCGCTTTGTCAGTGTAGT
>RJWJ010032782.1:0-18312 GCA_004363605.1 Indri indri
AATGAACAAACAACATTCTAAACAATAAGGTTGTTATAAGTCCTGTCTAGTTCCTACAATGACAGGAAAATGTAAGCTTACAGGTGGCTAACCATAAAAATTATCTAGATTTTGTGGACGTTTGCCAAAGATGTTAAAAGGCTCAAAACATTTGATCAAAACAGAATCTCATGTTATTGTAAAATAATAGCAGTTCACTTAACCAAGAGGGATAATCAGAAGATTTTTAAGACAATACAGAATAAAGCTTAACTTTTTAAAGCTCAGTTTTCCAAAGTACTCAAAAATCTAATACAACATAGGAATGATCTTGATAAAACATGAAATCTTTGTTTCTTAGGCCAGTTACCAGAAGGTAAAGAAAAATCTTCTTTAGTATGATTATTTTTTCTGTGGGAAACCCATTTAGACAACTGGGAAATCAAACCTCATGAAAACGGTGCCAGAATTTATCACACATAAGAAGACTGTGTCCAGGCTTATGAGTGAACATTGTATTGTAAAGGAAAAAAGAAACTAGAAAACTAATACCTTGAGAAGGGGAATGCACAACTCATAGTAACAGCACAGGACAATTTTTTTTTGATCATGTTGAACAATTCAGACATATCAAGAAGCTAAGAAAAAACCATTGCTTTCGATCTTTAAGGTAAACATTTCAGTGTTAGACCTTAACAGGAGACTTAGAACCAGAGGGGGAAAACTTACAGGATCTGATTCAAAGGTTGAAGAAGACGGTTATCATCTCAGCCCTTCTCAAGGGGAGGAAAAGCTGAAAGCAGTAAGATAACAAAAATTGAACTTCTGAGATTTAAATCTGAAAAATTTCAAAAGAAGCAGAGTATAGAATTAGAATTAGAAGGTCTTATAATTTTATTAAGAACAAACTAATATTTTAAGAGAATCTTGTTGTTTCACCTAAAATTTTTCCTTTTAATTATAACCAACTTGATCACATATAAATTTCTTTATAGATTTTTACAAACCTCGTCATGAGTTATGTAGACCATCTACGACATACTTGGACTTTTTGTTTTGTCCTAAATTTTTCTTAAATAACCAGTCATTTTACTTTAGGACAAACAATTTACCATATAAGATCTCATTTCATATAAAGTTATATTTTTTCTTTTTAACATTATTTATAAAAATATGTATTCATATTTATAACTTTCTTGACATCTTTCTCTCCTATTTATTAGTTTTTAATCTTGTTTTATAAAAACTTTTAAATAATCTCCAAATTAAACAAATTATTCTTTCTAATAAAATATACATTTTATGCCTATTTTTATAATTTCTTTATAAAAACAAATCTCATGTATTTATTTTTGGCTCATAGCATACATTGACCAGAAATTTTAACTCCCAGCAACACAACCTTAGTGAAAACCCAGGAAGCAAGAAATCTTGAATTGTCTGTCATAGCATTTATCTTATTTACATTTACCTAATGTATTTTAGAAGTTTACTTAGATTCTAGTTATCATTTTAAATTATTTTCCTATTAACCATTTTTATAGCCTGCGAATATTAGATATACAACCAATGTGACTAACTATGCCCTCAGCAAAGTCATTCAATGTCTAAACAAATTTAATATCCAAAAATATTTTCATAAACAAAATTGGAAGAAAAGAGAAGGAAAAGAATTTTAAAACAGACCAAGAAACAATCACAAAATATGGTTTTAATTATTACTTTTAAACCTAAAAACACCTACCAAGATAACAAATGTGTTAATAAATATTCTAGTAAGACTACTATTCTGAATAATGTAACATCTTTTCTAAATTCTCTAAATATAATAGAAGTTTTAGAACATATCTTGTTTAAAGATGTTAGCTTAATTAGATCATTCTAAAATACCAACATTACAAAATAAAATTTATTGCTATGACATCACCTGACTGTAGACCTAATAAACCTCTAACATCAATCCTTAGCATCTCAAATAGTGACACAAAGTCATAACATTTTTTGCATAAGTATCAAGATCAAGCTATTTTAAAAACAATCTAACTGGTCTCAAAACATTTTTCTACTTAAGTGCAAATTCAATTACATGTAATTATTCCAAAGAAAAGATTGTTTTGAGATTCTCTTTGGATTCTCAGAATAACCATTTTGCTCATGTTAAAATAAACTACTATACAAAAATTAACAATTTGAGGATTCTTTTTAAAATTTTTCTAGGCAAAGGCCATTGCTATGGCAACGCGATGTACACATAACAGGCTAGCTTGCAACCAGTACTCAGAACAAATCAAGAGTGAGGCAGACCAAAAAGACAACTGAAGCCTCCAATTTAATTTATATTCCTGTAACTACAGCTCCTAGGGCAGCTTTAAATCCCTAACAGTACTGTTAATAGCGGATGATAGAGTGAGTTAGAAATAGATTTTGTGTGCAGCTTTCCACAGACAGTAAAGTCAATGGAAGAAATGGTATCTACAACTAGAATTAACAGACCAAAACCAAAATATCTTCATAAACCTTTGACTATAAGTTTCTGCCTTTGTGCTCCTATTTACTTGATGTTTTATTTATTCTAATTTACTGACACTTATTTTTGTTTAGGCATGCCTACATTTTCACCTGAGTAAGAACGTTAAAGTAGAACACATGGGGATTTTTGCCAATAACTCGGGAGATTTAGCTGTTTTTATTAAACCAACAATATTAAATTAGTCTTATTTATCAAAAATCATACAAACACAGATGATTTTGTTTTGGCTGGGTTTTTAATTTTATAACCTTTGTGTCAAACCTGACACCTTCAAATATAAAAATGACCAGTCAACCCAGGCAAAAAATGTATGCTGACAATTTTGAAGATATTTTTATTGCTATTTTATCAATAATTTTTTTAAACAAGATTATTTACCAAAGATTACTAAATTCACATGAACTTGAAAATCATTTGAGCTTATTTATTTAATTTATGAGAGCTCTTCTTATTTATAAGCCGATTTTGGTACCATGCAGACATATAATACACATACATACACAAAACACATCTAAACACATACACATGCACACAAAGTTTCAATAGCTTTCATCTCAGAACTGTAGCCATGAGATACTCTGAAGTTCCACAGAAATCTGTATACATCATGTTTCTCTTCCTCTTTCCTTGTCCAACAGCAGGTGTCCCCACATCTTGGCCAGGTTGCCTCCATGGATGGAGATGTTTTTCAGTCTCCTAGACCTGAGGTATTCTCATCTCCCAGACCTTAGGATGGAGGTGTCTTTTAACCTTTCAGACCTTAGAACCTGCCACAAGAGAAACTACTGTCAGAGGTGTCTTTCAACCTCCCAGACCTTGGGCTGTGCTTATAATACCACTGACAGGAAAAAGAAAATAAAGACAAAGAGCTTAACAGACTCCACATTTATGTGCCACACACCAATACAGATGAACATTCAACATAAAGAGAAATTCAAGAGGTTCCAAACAAACAAATTGTAGTTTCACCTAATAAGCCCTGGGAGTACCAAATCAAAATAGTTAGGTTAGTTCCTACTCTCACAAATGGTTAGGGGCCTATCCAACCCAAAACAAATGGGAATTCCCTCAGAATCCCCCAAATTGAGAGGGGCATCCCCCACTGTGAGGTACCTTCAAATATCACTCACCGTCTGGTTGTGAAATGTCCTGAGGTCCTCTCTTCTAAGACAAGTCAAGAAACAATTAGGAGGCAATCATGAATGCATTGGATGCCAGACATGGCCCAGCAGGCAGGAGACTCCAAAGCCACCCTCCAGCAAATATGGCCAGGCAGCTGCTAAGGCTGGCTTTTGATATCTCCCCACAGAACCATGCCAACACCATCCAGATGAGCCCCCGTAATTGTTATCAAGACTGCAAGGAGATTTCAGCCTAGATCCAGTTGCTTGTTGCACAAAGATCCAATTATTGAGACAACAAGGATTGTCAAGGAAGAAAGGAATTTTTTAATACAAGAGATGTCTTGTTGGGAGAACAGAAGTTGCCTCAAACCTATTTCTCTGACTAATAGAGATTATGGGCTTTTTAAGGAGGGGCCAGATGCCTTTGGGCAGGTCACGGTGTAACTAACAAGGGACTACGTGCACTGGGGACAGGTTGTGGGGGATTGTGTGTCTTGGCATCAAGAAGTCTGCCCTGAGGTCTTCAGATTCTTAACTCCCTTATCTTGCACAAAATTCACTATTTCAGGGAAATAACTCAAAAGCTCAAGTAGTTAGCTAAGGGAGAGGATTATAAAAAAATATAAAGGGGTCATTAAAATTTATTCATGGAACCAGTTACATTTTCCCAGCTCTGATTCAATTGCTGTTGGGCTATTCTTACACCTGTAAGTTAGAGTAAAGGATGAATCAATATAGAAATTTAAAGAAAGGAATTGGAGAACTGGAATTATTTAAAAATGCTAGGAAGGTGACTCCCAAAACCCCAAGGATTTACACCTTTGTTCGTAGTGACTAATAGGGAGGGAATTGTCAAATCTTTAGAGCTTGGAGGAAATAATTACCATTGATTTGTGACACTTCAGTTAGAGTTGAGGCAATAATTTCCCTTCCAAATTCCCATAAATGTAGGGAACCAGATTTTAGTTTGTAAAAAACACAAATATTTCTGGTTAAACCAAGGAAAGAGGAGGAGTGTGTCTGATACGATTTATTATGGGACCAGTCTACTTATTCTGACCAGGTTGAAATTGGGATTGGGCAACGATCTCTCTACAGGGAGTATCTACCTATCTGTGGTGCTTAATTTTATGTGTCAACTTGGCTAGGCCATGGTACCCAGATATTTAGTCAAACATTGTTCTATATGTTACTATATTGTAAAAAAGTATTTTCTAGATGAGATTCACATTTAAATCAGCAGAATCTGAGTAAAGCAGATTACCCTCAATCATGTGTGTATGCCTCATCCAATCGGTTAAAGGCTTTAATAGAAAAAGACTGATTTCCCTTGAAGAAGAAGGAATTCTGCCAGAAGACTGACTGCCTTCATACTTGAACTGTAGCACTGATTCTCTCTGGGTCTCCAGCCTGATGACCTACTTGCAGATTTCGACCTTGCCAGTCTCTGCAATCCTGTGTGAGCCAATTCTTTAAAATCTCTCACTCTCTCTCTCTCTCTGTGATATAAATGTAGATAGATGTAAATAGATGTAGATAGATGTAAATAGATAGATGTAAATAGATGTAAAAACTTATATATTTATCTGCCTACATTCTGTTGCTTCTGTTCTCTGAAGAACCTGTCTAATTCAGTATCCTACATAAGCTTGGAAACTTCCCTAAAGAATGAATTCATAACCTGTCAGCACTAAACCCACTCCCATTCTACCTTTAGAGGAAGATCATTCTAATATCTTTATCTTCCTTGGAGAAAAATTATAGGCATTATCTGTAGACAAGGAGAAAGGAAAAATAAAGCCAAACATAAAATTCATTTTGATAGATATTAATTTTATAGTACAATATGTGATTTCTTTATATGAACTAATTTTAATACCCCTCAAAAATGAAAAGAAAAGAGAAAATTAGAGGAGAAGGAAGGGAAAGAGAAGAAGCAGTAGAAGGAGAAGGAGAAGAAACAAAATTATTAAAATGAACTTTAAAACTTTAGATCTTTAAAAAAATATATAAAACAAAAAACAGCATCCGTCCAGGATGAATCAATAGGTCAGCCAAGCCTTTTTCTAGTAAAATGATATTCAGTTGTAAGAAAAGTAACCACAAAGGGTTTTTTTTTTTACTCTCTCTCTTTTGTTTTTTTTACAATTTATGATTCGTACACAGTCTATTTCGAAGTCTCATTTATACTTTCTATAGTGAATCATCCCCATTTTTTAATTTCATGGTTTCTTAGTAATGATAGTGAATCACTCTTTTAAAAAGTTTTAAGTACTTACTGTTCCTTAGCATTCAACATTCAATAAATTTGCTAATTGCCACTATTTATGAATACTGGTAAATATCTTGATAAGATAAAACATTTTCCATAGAATTGAATATTTAAATGAGGTAAGGGAATATACTGTCTGATTTCTGACATTCCTGGAAATATATTAAGAGTTGACAAGGGCTGGGCGTGGTGGCTAACACCTGTAATCCTAGCACCCTGGGAGGCTGAGGCGGGAGGATAGCTTGAGCTGAGGAATTCGAGACCAGCCTGAGCAACAGTGAAACCCTGTCTCTACTAAAAATAGAAAAAATTAGCTGGAGCCCAGGAGTTTGAGGTTGCCGTGAGCTAGGCTGACACCACAGTACTCTGGCCTGGGCAACAGAGTGAGCTTCTGTCTCAAAAAAAAGAGTTGACAAGATCAGGAAGCAGAATAGCATAGTATATTTGAAGTCAAAAGGTCGAAGTCCTATTGCCAGCTGTAACTACCAGGGTCATTTTAGGCAAAGTTATTTGTTATTTCTGAACCTCGGTCATCGTCTTATCTGTAATATCCAATATTATGGGCATGAGAAAGATCATCTTTTGTGAGGGTGCTTGCTACATACAGGGAGGGATTCATCTGGGTTGGTTTGATTTAGGGAGGTGTGGAATCGATATACAGCAAAAATGCATGGTGGGAAGAGGTGAGAGAGTCCAGGAGGACATTGTAAGGGCTAAGAAGAACGGGTGACCTCTCTGGGCTGACAGGAAGGCCTCTTGAATTGTGCCAACAAGATTTTTCCTCCATCCTAGGCTTGGGGGAAGGACGTGGAAAGTATGGACGTAGAATGTGGCTGCAGGGAATGAACTCACCACGTGGCCCCGGTGTCCATGTTCTCTCTGTTCCTAGAAGACAAATGCGATCCCTGCAAGTGGGGGCGCCTCTGGCCTGCAGAACCAGGACGTCCGGAAAATGTGCTTCTAAGGGAGTTCCAGCTCTTTCAGGAAGATTGCCTTGAGGGATGGTTCTTGCTATCAAGAAACGTGTGGAAAAAAATACCTATCTCTCTGAATTGTTGGAAGGATAATATACATAAAGGACTTAGCACAGCATTTGGTATGTAGCAAGCCTTCACTAAATGACAGCTGTCACTGTGTTTACTGTTACTGCTACCATTATAATTATTAAATGGGAGAAGGTGGTGAGGGAAATTAGAGCTCACAGAAAAGGAGGACTCTGTGGATTATTTCAATTACTCCTGAAAGGATTTAAAAACGCTTGGTTTTCTCTGGATGAGCAGAACATAATTATAAACTGATGTAACTCAGAGAATTCATTGGAAGTTTCTGAATTATGATGGGTGTGGGCAGGGAAGCCACAAGATGTGAGGCTTCTAGAATGGCCTGGGGTGGGGGCTAATGATTCCCCCCATGTTCGCCCAAGGTGGGAGGCCCAAGTATGTCATGTATGCACATGTCAACGAGTAGATGATTATGTTAAAGCATCTAATCAGTATAAACCTATTCATTAATTTGTTTTAAGTGGAAATACTAGGAAGGGACACTAATAAGTCCCTCTATAGTCCAGGCACTGAGCTTAGTACTTACCTCTTTTCACTTATTTAATACTTGTACCAATCTTATAAAATATGCATCCTTTCTCCCACTTTATAAATGAGAAGACAGAGGTACAGAGAGCTTAAGTGACTTTTTCTAGCTGGGATTGAAACCCAGGGCAATCACATCCTTGCATTTTCCTCCACACCGTATAATTTTGATTGTGTAAGCTCCTTTCTGTGCCTTCCCTTCCTCAATAGCATTATTTCTTAAGCATTCCTCTGTTTGGAAGCAATTTTTATTCTGTATGTTGCTTTGCAGTAAAACTGTCCTCTTGTGGACATTGATCTGCATTTTATGAAGTGGTTTCCTCCTGTTTGTTTACTGTTGCTGAGTAGCTGGCTGCTTCTCAGAGTCTGATGAATATCAGTGATGGCAAATAATTAAGCCATCTGCATTTTTATGGCTGCAAAGCACTTGTGCCACCAAATAAAAGAAATAAAGGGATATCCGGTACACAATAACGGTAGAAGTGTCAAATCACAAAAAATCAAAATTTCTTGTTTTACTGGATGGCAGATACTTTTCTAAAACATGTGCTCTTCCTTCACCGTTTTATTTACAAATGTTTCATAACTCATATACCCATTAACATTAAGCATGTTTCCTATTTACTAAACTGAACTAAATTTTTTCTTCATTTAAAACAATGTATCTAAACTTAATATGATATTAAAATATTTACTGTAGTGCTGATAATTTCTCTAACTTGGTGTACTATAAAAATGCAACTAAGCAGAAAAAAATAGGTTCTAGTTAAATTGGCGAGATTTATGTCTTTTTTAAAAATGAAGAAGAAAGTTAAATTTGGATCTTTATATTATTTTCATAAATTCTCATTTCAACATTACGAGAATTAGTTGGAAAGAAAGTGTCCTTTAAGCATTCTGTCACTTCAAATATATTCATCTTTAATCAGAAATATTTCCAGTTAACTAAAATTAGGTCATGCCAAACTTTCCAAAATATTACACTTAGAACTTTGGTTGACGTTTCATATCTCTGTAGTATCTCTATACAAAATGAAGAATAATCCTTATCAAAAATTTCAGTAGTTTTTCTTCAGAACCCCCCCCCCACATTTGCTATAGTTTCCAGTGCCCTCTACATGTTCATAAAATAATCACCATTTGAGAGACATGTTCGAAGAATGTGTGAGTCGTTTTCCAGGCACTCGCCCACTCCTTTCTCTGATGGTTAGGAGTGTTAGCATTTCACAAGTAAAAGCATCACTTTTTTTGGTACAAAACTTGGATTTTGAACAATAAGGCTCAAAGCAGTAGCATATTATTGGTAAAGAGTGAGATGCTAGAAACCATTCTGCTGCCTTTCCTTTGAGTGACTTCCCACCACCTTTGCTCACTGATGTTGTATATGTTATAGGTGTACGCCTTCACAACTTTCCACTTGCGTGGAATTCCGTCTGTTTAATCAAACCGAAAGAAAAGGTAGTGTCAAGGTCCTTGTACCTTAAAAGATTTCCTTCCTGATATATTATCTTGTTAACCCATTGCATCATTCAGAAGAATAAATACCCTAGCTTAGCATACAGGAAATGTAAAAAAAAGGGAAATAGAAAATATTAAGATAAATGCATGTATGCATCACACACACACATAGATGTGTTTATCACATACACATACATGTACAATTATTTGAGAGAAATAGAAAGAATATAAATGGCAAATTCCACATTGCAATAAAATAAGTAGGTTCAAAGGCTCTTATAATGAATAAATTATTAACCTGTTAAAGGTAAATAACTGTGTAGCTATGTAAGTTTTCTTTCACAAAAGTTGTAAAATCAAGTGAACTCATTCCCATCTTCCCCAGCCCCTTATTGCTGACTGAGTAGAGTCCACATTCCTCTTAGCACAACACACAATGCCGTTTACAACCGGACCCTGCTCAGCCTTTTTAGATTTGTCTCTTGTCACTTTGTCCTCACTCTATATTTCAGCCAAACCCAACTATTCACTTTGTTCTGAATCCCTCACACATTTTCCATCCTCTCTGCAGTTGCACATGCTGCTTTGTCTGTTCAAAATCCCTGTCTGGCAAACGCCTACCCATTCTTCAACGTCTCTCCTCTTCCCTTTGCGTGGCTAGTCACTGTCACAATACTCTGCGTATCTTTCTGCCATAATACTCAGTGCACTGGATTGCAATTGTTTCTTTCCATGTCCTTATCCACTATGAACAGTGAATACCTTGATGGCTGGGACTATATCATATTCATCTCATATCCCCAGGACTGAGCACAGTGCCTGGCGTAGAGGAGAGACTCAATAAATGTTGGTTGAATTAATAAATTAAACAAGAGGGTTCAAGAGAGTCAATAAAGGAGAATGGAAAAAGAGTGGAGGTGGCTCAGCCTTTGGGCAAAGAGACATGAATTCACCATATTTTCATGAAACTACCCTGCATGATACTTCATTGTCCGAGCAAAGGCCTTCACTGATCGGCTAAGAATAGTGGGAAGTTATGGCAACTCAGGCCTCATGTCAGACAGAAGCATCCCTCCAAAGGTGATGTGGATTACATCAGCACATCTGGAGGCTTCCTACCCTACCCTCTCCTACCTTAGCCGGTACGACAATCCCTTCTCATTTCTTTTCAAAAACAGGCTGCAGAAGACAACCAGGACCTAGATGATTTCAGTAGTTTTGGGCACTCTCCAATAAGCCATCGTGATGGACCTACACGCAGGAGTTTACAGTTTTCAAAGCATCGTCACATAGTCACATATATCTCTCATTTAATCTTATTTTGGGTCAAGTTATCTCAGATTATCAGATGTGGAAAAAACCATAACAATTTAAATAGTCTCAGGTAACACACCCTGATAAGCCCAGCCTGGAACAAGGTCTTTTAACTCTATTTGCATTTTGGAACTATGAGGGGTGAAGATAGATGATGGTGCCCTTAGTATAACCAAATATTAATAAACATATTTTGTAGTATTACAAGTAATATACAGTATAAAAAATTATAGTATATAAAAAACTAAAAACTATAAAATGAAATACAACTATTTCCTTCCCTACTCTAACCCCCAGATCCCCATTCCTACTCTACCACGGCAACCGCAACGAAAAATTTCTTCGGTATCCTTTCAGAAATGTCCTCAATGTGTATGTGTGCATATACAAATGTACATGTGTGTTATATAAAATATTATATGTTTATAAGTGTACATGACTAGAAATATGCATTATATGAATATACATTTATGTATAAATTATAAGACCACTAACATATAAATATATAACATATAAAATCATATCTATTTGTGTATGTATACAGATATATTAAATATAATTATTCTATATAAAATCCTACCTAAACCAAAGCAAGTGTTGTATGTGTATGTGTGTGCATATGTGTATGCATGTGTATATATGCATATATTAATACATACACACACACGTATATATAATATATAGCCAACCATGGATATTGAGGGGAGTGCTTGGTGGTAGAGGCTAGTGATTTTGCAAAAGGAAAAAACGGTTCTGTACAGACAGTAGCATTATTTCTGATTGTTCACAAAAGTTAATGAAGTGGATTAGGTACCAGCTTTTTTGTTTGTAAAGAAAATAGGTGTTTACACAGTGCCAGATTCCTTGCTGAGCCCAGGCTGGTTTGGTCAGAGAATCTTCTTCCCTAAGAAGCTTGGTGTGTGGATCTCCTTATTTAGCGACTCTCAGGGGTTGCTCTGTTGTAACAGCAACTGCCTGTGACTGTTTGACATCTAAGACTGACCTGCTGGCTCCTTTGAAACACACCCATCGGAGTGCTCAGTGGAGTCATCCAGACTGATAACTGTTTACTGGACGGATGGCACAGACAATGTTTCAATCATCTTTGTTGCCCCAGCACAGACCCCATACTTCAATGAGCATTTGAAGAGATCTGAAGCTGCAACTGACACTTAACATGACCATCTCACCCTCAGGGTTGCTGTCATGTAGAGTTAGATGCCCTTTCTTACTGAGTACGTGATCATCCTCTCTTATAGACACCATCTGGAAGTATGTCCTTGATCTAATTTCCTCTTTTACTCTCAAAGTGCTTTTGAACTCTCAAACTGAGGCAGTGATTTCTATTCTTGGCATCTGGGGTTATTTGGGGTGGGGATAAGGGCAATTGTTTTATGTTCTAAAACACTCATGGAGAATCTGATAATCTTTGCTCTGCTGGGGAAGAGCAGCAGAGTCTGCCTAGAGTCTCTTCAGAAGCCTACAGTGCAAAAAGACAATAAAACAATGGGATGACAACAACAACAAAAAATTGAAAAAAAGATAAAAGACCAAGAACTTGAACTCTATATATTTATGTACACACGTTCTTTAATTAATTAGTTGCAAGACTTGAAAGCAGTATGGCTTGCCTGGAACACATGAGCAGCTTAGCTTTGTCATGGGGTCTTCAGGGAAGCCTGCTAACTCCTCAGGCTCCTCACCTGTGACACAGGTTAACTGGAAAAGAGGAGTCTAAGTAGAGACACAATAGCTGGCATTGATGCCGATGAAGTTCCAGGTGTGAGAATTGTTATATTTGTCATATCTAGAGAGAGAGAGTAGAAGTTACAGGGATATGGACTTTGACCCCATTTAAGGAAGAACGCTCTAATACAAAGTTTTCCAAAAGTGGAATGGGCACCTTGTAAGGTGATAAATTCCTTGGTACTGGAAATATTTGAACCATCCTGGATAGAAGAATGCATTAAGTGGCTTCCAAGTTCCCTGACATCTCTTACAAATATGATTCTATGACTAGTTGTGTGGAAATGTTCTATATTTGTGCTGTCCAAAATGGTAGTCACTAGCCATGTGTGCCTATTGAATGGTTATATGACTAAGGAACTGAATTTTTAATTTAATCTAATTCTCAATTTAAATTTAAATAGCCACATGTGGCCAATGGCTTCCATATTGGACAGTGGGGCTATACGATCTCTCCCAGCTCTAAAATTCTGAGGGTTTTTTTGTTTTGTTTTGTTTTTAACTCTCATCATCATGTATCACATTATTATCACATACTCTGTCCTGGACATTGTGTATAAAATTGTTCTATTTAGGATATGGTCCTGCATTAGAGAAAATTACCTTCTGAGAGAGAAGCAGAACATTAAAAACATTGAATTGGAATAAGGAATGAGAATAGATAGCAAATAAACTATTGCCAAACTGGAAAGTGTACACAACCAGAGAATCTGTCACAGAGCCACAGCAAAAACATTGGTGTTTCTAAGAAGCCTGAAGGTGAGGACACCAGCTCCTGTCCTTTCCCGTCTTGGGGGTGAAAGGGATGTAGCTTTCAGCTCACTGCTCCCCACAACTGTGCTACTGTA
Source organism: Indri indri (assembly GCA_004363605.1). NCBI lineage: Eukaryota > Metazoa > Chordata > Mammalia > Primates > Indriidae > Indri > Indri indri. The sequence goes on from RJWJ010032782.1 coordinate 12,858, forward strand.
CTGAGTGGAGGATTATTCCCTTAGCACTTGCTCCATGGTCTGCTAGTTTTTTCCTATACATTAAGAGTGATGGAGATTTCAGAACAATGTGATAAAGTAATTTCAAGCTGCATGTTACTTCATCAGAAAGAGGAAGTTGCCTGAATTTGAATTTACCATTTTAGAGCAGGAAGAGGCCTTGGAGATTATATAATCTAGTCCCTGTATTTTACAAAGAAGAAAACCGAAGCCTGAAGCCCAGAAAAGACTTGTGACTTGCCAAAGTCATGTGGTCATGTAATAGTAGAATATTTCATTTGGATAAATTAATATGTAGTAAATAAGAAATGGTTATGCATCTAAAATGTAATCTGTTTCTTAAAAACAAACAGTGCTTCCCAAGAGCTTATTAGAGTGGAAGGAAAGTCAAGGGCATTGTCCAATAGCTTTCCTACAGCTTTTCTCAAGAAACATGAGCATTTCAAAGCTCTGTTTCTTGAGGGTGTGACAGAAATTTTTATTAGAAACCTGTTTTGAGGACTGGACTGAACTTCTGTTTGTGCTTACCTCAGCTAAGACATTTTGTCCCCAGTCTTGATCCGTTTCCTCCCCAGTCTTGGTCCAGAGAACAACTGTAATGTGCTCAACGTCCACTCTGGGGCCATATTCTCTCCAAACAAGGCTCTCTATAGCAGTTACCAAGAAGAAATTCTTCCCCCTTATGGCTCATTGAACATCCTTGTAAGTTCTCCTAGAGAATGGCAAAATCTAAACAAGTTCTATTTTCAATTTGTCTTCTTGAAAACCATACTTCACCCACATGAAACTAGCTAGCATGCTTCAAATGCTGAAGGCTTCTAGGTACTTTCTGAGTTTGTTCTGACTCATGTCGTACCTACATATTTATCCTTGACTTAAAAAGTAAAATAAAATAAAACAGAAAAATGAGGGCTCTCTTTCAACATACACTATGTGATTCTTTGCACTCCCTCATCTTTTCTTCATTACCACATAAAGCTCTTTCTTTTTCCTTGAAATGGGTACAGAATTCAGGTAACTAACATATTTGGAAGAAGAATTTTTAATGGGGAATTTAAACTTTAGAAGTTCAACGATTTAAGAGAAGGCACTGCCATGTCAAGTGCTATGATCTAATCAGATTTCTTCTCATAATGACTAGTAGATTTTCACGATGTCACTTCCCAATCCAAAAGCACACAATTGGTTTCCTGCTGGGATTAAGTATGACCTCGTAAACCCGGCAGCCTATCATTAACTTTTTCTTCCCCTCCACCTATCAAACCATGTCTTTAATTCACTCTCCCCTTTCACCCCAACACATTCTGTTTTTCAGCCAGGCTTTTCTCCCTACCATGCTCTCTTCCCCATAGTCTTCTTGTGTGTGGTCCTCTTCACAACTTCCCTACCTTCCATACCTCATTCCCACTGTTCAGGACCATCACCTCCTCCGAGAACTGGCTTAAAGCTGCTTCTCTTTTAGAAATCATCCCCATCTAAATCCATCCAGGACTTGTTTTCTAGGCCGGGCGTGGTGGCTCACGCCTGTAATCCTAGCACTCTGGGAGGCCGAGGCGGGTGGATCGTTCTGAGCTCAGGAGTTCGAGACCAGCCTGAGCAAGAGCGAGACCCCATCTCTGCCAAAAAAATAGAAAGAAATTAATTGGACAGCTAAAAATATATATAGAAAAAAATAAGCTGGGCATGGTGGCGCATGCCTGTAGTCCCAGCTACTCGGGAGGCTGAGACAGTAGGATTGCTCGAGCCCAGGAGTTTGAGGTTGCTGTGAGCTAGGCTGACGCCAGGGCACTCGCCCCAGGCAAGAGAGTAAGACTCTGTCTCAAAAAAAAAAGACTCGTTTTCTGTCACTTGTCTATTTTGAGAGTCACTTCATATTTTGTTTTGTTTTGTTTTTGCATTAATTACTTGTAAAAAGTTTAGATCTGGGGAGACGGAGTTGGGGGAGACTTCACTGATACCCTGTCATTCTCCAGATGAGGAAACTGGAGATGAGGTTCAGATTGTCTGAGTGATTTGTCCAAGATCACACAGGATTAGAAGCCACATCTCCAAGACCACACTATTTTCACCATACCACGGGGCCTCTTAGTTTCATATGTGTCATATTAAAAACTTAGAAAAATAGAAATAGTATTACAATATATATATAAAGAAAAATGCACAGCTGCATTAGTGTACTGCTTATGTTTCTGTTACTAAAAACTGTCTACCACCATTTTTGACCACTTACCATGAAGGAGGAGCAGAGCTAATTGCTTTTCAAGCATTCACGAATTGGTGTGCTATGCCAGAGACTGTTGGACCATGTTCCCCAGACTTCCCACAGTTAGATGAAACCACAACACTGAGTTCTGGCCAATGGAATGGGTGTAGAACATACATAGTTTCCCAGGTTGGTCCATAAAAACCTCCTTTGCAAACCTTCATGGCCTCTCCTCCTGCTCTGCTGGATGGATGTGGGGCTCCAGGGTGACCTTGGAAGCCCATGTTGAAGATGGTAGAATCACAAGATGAAATGAGCTTGGTCCCAAGTCACCATTTGGAGGAGAGCTGTCTGGTGATCAGGAGGACTAACTTGGAACTGCGATGTGAGCAAGAAATGAACTACTACTGTGTTAGGCGACTGGGATTTTGGCTAGCATTTACTTGAAGTAATACACATTCTTTACTTAATTCTTATAACATCCTTGTGAAATATATATTACACCATTTTATAAATGGAAAACCAAGAAGGAAAGTGGTCACACTTCTTGCATGAGGCACAGATAAGATTTGAACCCAGGTCTGTCTGACTCCACATGCCTGCTTCTCTCTCTCTCTCTCTTTAGATCTGACTCCACATTCTTTCCCTCCCTTTCTCCCTACCCCTCCCTTCTTTCTCGAACACTGAGGTTCTTCTTGTGATGAACTTCAGCTTAAGGACTTTCATAGATACGAACTATTTTATGCACCTACGCAGACATGCATCAGCTCTGCCCAGCACCAACAGATGGCAGTAGCGGCTGTCTGTAGACTGTCACTTTGAATTTATGAACAAATGGATTTAGGAATACCGTGAAATAAAACATAACCCTATGTGCATAGAGGAGGTTCTGAATGTTTTGCTGCCTTTTCTCTGGTGAGGGATAATTTTACCTTCTTGAGGATCATCATTGCCAAGTTATCAAACTCTTGGGCCTTCTATATAGTCCTCTCCTCTGAAAATGAGGAAATTGGCCTAGAATCATGAAATAGTCAGTATGTTTCCTTCAGATTCTGACATTCCATTGTGCACATGTGAGGAAACATCAAGAGCTGGATCCCTGTAAAAACAGGTAAGCTTCCAGTTGACACTGGGCTGTGCCCCTCTCCCTAATGGAGACAGGGTAGGCAGGATAGGACACTGTAAGTTATGTTCTGTGATTACTGTTGACAACACGTATACCAGGTTACACTAATGCCAAATCTAAACTGTGTTTATTTATTTATTTATTTTGCTTCTCTATATTTAAAAATTTTCCTTCAATGAACACATGTAATTGTATAATCAAAATAATATTGAGAAAAGGAAATCACACACAAGGACACTCAAAACCAAGCAAGCAATGTGAAGGGCATATTATAAAGAATGACAGTAGAGCAGAAACATTGATGAAATGGGCTTTGGATCATGACAGTCCTGGGCTCAAGCCTCTACTCACTTACAGCATGGTCTTAGGTAAGCTGCCCAGCCTTCCCGAGACTCAGTTTCCCCATCTATACCACAGGGCTTCGAAAGATTAAACCCAACATGAGCCAAGGGACCTGGGGATGAGATGTTGAGGGGGTGAGGGTGATGTATGTGGGATTACATTAAAATGGTTTCCATTGACAATAAAATCATAAAGAGCAATTATATGCTCATTATTTTCTTTCACTTACCGTATTAACCCAAATTATTTTCTAGTGTGTATGCAATTCAAACTCCCCGGATCATCATATGTTCCTCGAAACAGAAGTCATATCTTTTTTTTATTCTCCAGCATACCTGGTTTGTGGGCACAGGAAGAGTGTATGTCAGACAATGCTCCTTGAGTAGTGGAATTATATCACCCTCCTGGCTCTGATCTGAACAATCTGAATCATTCAACTTCAGACTGTTACAGGGCAGTTTTTATAGCACCACAGACGGCCATAAAGAAGAGGAAAAGAAGGTCTAGTGAGATGCCCACCATGCTGCGATGACTATAGGACTGTCTTGAACAATATGTAGCCACTCACTATACATGACTTGTTCAATTTAAATTTATTAAAAGTAAATACAATTAAAAACACAGTTCCTCATACTAGCCACATTTCAAGTACTCTATAGCCACATGTGCTGAGTGGCTATCCTATGGACCTGTGCAGATATAGAATATTTCCTTATTGAAAAGAGTTCTATTGGGTGGTGCTGCTCTAGAACTCTGCAGAAAGCCCCTGAAAACTGGAGAAAGAGAACTTCCAGAGGCAGGATCTTCAGGCCAAATACTCCCTTCCTCAGTAATAATTTATTCAAAAACAATTAAATGCCAACTATATACCAACTATATAAATGGCTACTACTTATTAATCATTTAGTACGTGCAAGAAATGATGCCAAGCACATTGCACACATCATTTATCTAATTCTCACACTCTGAAAGGCAGACATTATTAATTACTTTAATATTTATTATTACTAATAAGTAATAACTATAACAATTATTGTAATTATTATTAAATTAATAATTGTTATTAACTTGCTCTTTAGAAATGGGAAAACAGAGGCTCAGAGAGGTTGAATAACTTGCCAGAGACTTCGCAGCTTGCAAGTGGCAGAGCTGGGATTCCAACTCAGCACTTACTTGGCTAATCACTATGCTTTACTGCCTTTCCCCTTATCATACCTCTCTAAGGCATAGTGTAGGAGCTGTGGAGATTTGCCAATTTATGAAATAGTCACTACCTTCAAAGCTTTTCAACCAAGTGTGGGAAATAAATGGATAGAAATGTGTAAAAATAACTATAATTACAGAACAAACTCTGTTAAAAAAGAATGACAGATGTAGTAAAAAGAAATATGGAGTGGATTAGAGACAGGAAAACCAGTAAAGAGGGCATTGAGGCCAGGCGCGGTGGCTCACGCCTGTAATCCTAGCACTGTGGGAGGCCGAGGAGGGTGGATTGTTTGAGCTCAGGAGTTCAAGACCAGCCTGAGCAAGAGCGAGACCCCGTCTCTACTAAAAAAAAAAATAGAAAGAAATTATCTGGACAACTAAAAATATATAGAAAAAATTAGCCGGGCATGGTGGCGCATGCCTGTAGTCCCAGCTACTCAGGAGGCTGAGGCAGGAGGATCGCTTGAGCCCAGGAGTTTGAGGTTGCTGTGAGCTAGGCTAATGCCACGGCACTCACTCTAGCCAGGGCAACAGAGTGAGATTCTGTCTCAAAAAAAAAA